>JAQFVV010012579.1:1255858-1500858 GCA_028023455.1 Epiperipatus broadwayi | reverse complement strand
TTTCTCTGCCTAGACAATAAAATTAAATATTTCTTGTTACAATAATTATTTACAAATTTAAGCATTATAACAAAATAAAATATATTACATAATTAAAATTTATATTGTTTTAAATAAAATAAATATTATCTTTAATATTTAATATATTTATTTACCTTTAATTTTAACCTATAAAAATTGCTCAAAATGTAATTTTATATTGTCTTTTTAAAATTAGACATTAATATTTAATACTTTAAAATAATTAAATGTTAACATTAAATATTACATTTATCTATTCATTCAGCATTCATTTATCAATTATTTTAAGTCATGTCATTAATTATTATTAGCTTTATTCAATTTCTTGTGAGTGAATAAATTTAAAATACTTAAATATAATATTCTGTACTAAATTTAACATTAGTTTAATACACTACAAATTTAATGCAATTACTAGCAAACCTAAAATAGGATTGAACTCAGTTTTTAATTCTAAAATTACTATTAGCTTCTAAAACATTTTAATGGTTAGATTCTGAACACATTAACATTATTAACTTTGAAAATACATTACTAATTATTTTAATCTATCAATTATTAAAGATTAAAGATTTAAACACTCTGGCATGAAAAACAATATTTAATATTAAAAGTATAATAAGTCAAGATATTAAAATTATTTTACAGCTATAAAATTTACAAATACACTGATATAGTAACTTTTTATCTACTGAATCATAGCATTTTAAGGCACTAACAAATTCTATTTACAATAAAATTAAATTACATAATTTTTTAAAACATTTTGGCATAAGACATGCCCTGGCATTTAGCTTCCAGGAAAAAATATAGGTCACAATATACATGTATTAATGGTTATGTAGGTAAACTCTGGAATGATAACTTTATCAAATACTATTAAATCTATGTGATAATTTCTTTCCCAAACTGTTAAAAAATATAAAATAATCATTTACATAGGTTATTGGTGATCTTATAGAGAGGCCAGATCTATTAAGGGATAATATTTAAGCTAAAACATAAGTCAAGCACAGATCAAAATAAAACCTCTTTCAATTACATTCAAAAATTAATTTTTATATTATGGAGATTATTTTTTTCATTTAAAGCCATTCTGAATCAGTAATCTATAGGCCAACATGAAATTATTAAATAATACATTTTAAAATATTCTATATATACTAACATGACTATCTTTCCAAAAGCTATTAATATCAATGTGCCAGTTTCATTACTAAATTGTCAAGCAAATATAAAATAAACATTTGCATATACTAACTCTGATTTTATAGTAAGAACAATTCTGATAACTAATATTAAACTAAAACTATAAATTATTAATTTTCAGTGGTTTAGAAATGAATAAAAAATATCTCTACTATGTCAATTTCATATTTGGATGAATAAATAATATTTTATGCTCTCTTAATAGTCTGTTAAACTGATTGGCACATTAATATTAACAGCATTTAGAACTGCCATTTTTTCATAGTATAAAAGGCTGTAGGTATGTGTGTGAATATATATACATTGTAATAAAATATTTTAAATAAATGTTTAGATGGCGATCTTAAATGTAAGGAGTTATCCATTTAAATCAACTTAATTAAAAAGCATTTAACCTAGAACAACTATGCCAGACCAAGAATCAAAATAAACTGACAGACTGATGCATCCAAAAAGAGGATTTCTAATTCAGTTAATTATAAATAGATAACTTCCCAAATTCAGGATGTTCATATATATATATATTACAGGAGATTTTTTTTACAGGATTTTTAGATTTTAAATGATAAAAATTTAGCAATATTTTTCTCTGTATTCAAATAATTTTCTAGTAAGCAACGCCAGTTTTAATATACTTTAATACATTATACATAACTATAAAATTATTTAAATATACAGAGAAAATTTATTAAATTTCTATCATATAATATATAAAAATACAAATATTATTATTAAAAATTACAAATCCTATCATTATTTTTACATCAATTAATAATAAAAATAGACTGCTTACCTAAACCATAATATATTCCACTTATTACTCCTTGAACTGTTGATAACATTCCTGAAGGTGCAATGTCATTTGCAAAAATGGAAGCAGAAATCCAAATTAAATGAGAAGTAAATGATTCAAATGCTTCTAAAAACAATGACCATTCTGGTATCATAAGAAAAGAATATCCAATTAATTTTACTCCATAAATAATTCCAGCTATAATAATTATATTAATAATACCAAGTTTATTTTTCATGTTATCAGAAGTAATTACTACTGGTATACCTACAAGTGCTCCAATTCCTACACTCAGTCCTAAAAGGTAGAGTGGTGCTTGCATTTCTTTTAAATACCAAAAAATAAAGTTTTCTGCAAGTCCACTAAATATTCCAATTATTCCCATTAATCCCATACAAATGTTACTTTCCTGATTACGAAAGATTTCTAGTATATTTTTCAAGAAAATATCAGAATTAGTTTCAAAAGTAGCAGAGATAAAACAACACAGTATAGCTGTTAAAATAGTCATTGCCAGAAATAAATAAAAGGCTGAAGAATAATTTTCTTCATTTTTACTGGTAAAATGAATTAAAATACCAGTTAATGGAGAGAAAATCAATTGTCCCAATAAACCCCAGAGACGTTCTTTTCCATATGTGCTCCCATGAATTTTAATGTTGTTATGAATAAGGGTATCTAATAAAGTTCCAATTACCATAATAGACATATGAGTAAAAATGCGAAGTATTAGGTACATCCAAAATGTCTTTGTTGAATTTCCAATAATTTGTACACAATCACATTTTTCATTTTGTAATTCAGCTTCAATGTCACAAGAGATAGAACACAATTCACTTGGCATATTACAGTTTATACCATTATAAGAATGATTTTTTATATAAAAGTGCTGGATAATAAACTTGGGAGATGTTATAAATGGCAAATTATCATCTGCAATAGTTACATTAACTTCTAACATTTGAAGCATTTCATTTGCTTTATGAATTTTGTGACACATTAATTTTTCTTCTGTAGATAAACATATTTCATCTATTTCAAAAGACTCATCAGGATCTCTGCATTTATTTTTACACTTTGTTATATTAAATACTGAATGCTGAAAAAGCTCTAAAGTACTACAGTCAGAACATTTAGAATTGATGCTATGTCTACTTGCTAAAAAGCTCCCTGTAGAATCACATGAATATTCAAGAAGAATCCTACTGTTTTCTCTATATTTAATAGACTTTGCTTTTGGAACAAAGCACAGTAATAGATGAAACAATGCTGATAATACAAGAAAACTTATAAATACAGGTTTATATCGTCCAAATTTATCAATCAAAAACCCAACTATGGTTGGCACTGGAAAACTTGTCATAGTTAAGCATACAAATATAATTGTTACTTGATTTTCTGTAATTCCTATACTTTTCATGTGGAGCATTAAATATGGATAAAGACTAACTGTTGCTAAAAATAAAAAAGGAGTCTATTAATATATGCACAAGTATGTAAATATGAAAATAGCACACTTTACACACACGCACACACACACATATATATATAATACTAGCAAATTACTATCCCTTTAATTATGAATAAAAATACATAGCTTAAAAATTGATAACGAATAGAATGAAATTATCTAAACTTAAGCTTTTTTAATAATTACAGAACTTTCTTCATAATGTTCTTGGAAAATCTGAGGGATTTTTTATATGTCAGATAAATAAAGCTATGACATTAATAGTTTTTAAAGTTATAATCAATTATACAAGCTTGGAAGGAAGATCTCATTTTTAACAAACCTTATTTTTAATAATTAAATAGAAATTATTGTAAACGAGATTTGTTAAAGGGGAAATTCTGTCTCTAGCCTTATATAATTGTTTATAATTTTGAAAACTATTAATGCCATAATATTATTTGGTCAATATATTAAAATCTTTGTAAAATTACAACAACCTTAGTAAAAAAAAAAAAAAAGCTTATAATCATTGAAAAGTTTAAGAATAGACGATTTCTTTATTGTTTGCTAGCATGTAAAATTAAAGTGTTACTTATTCACAGCTTGCATAATACATACTTTAATCACGCACACACATATATACGCACATATATATCATTAAAGACCAGTCAACAGTTGTACAGTCCCAATAGCAATAACAAACATCAACATTAAAAAAAAATCTTATAAGTTTTTTGAAGTATTTGAGCTCTAAAGTAACAGATTAAAAAAGACACCTTTATTTAAATGTTTAAATTGAATTTTTTTGAAAAAATTCTTTCTTTATTTGGTAATTATTTCTCACCACTTTTCTAAATTGTACATACGTTTTATGTGCAAAAAAGATGGGGAAAATGTTTTCCTGCATATAATTTGTTCATATTATTAAAGTCTTGTTGTGAAAAAGAGTGCAATATAACTTAGCATATTTTATTTCAGGCAGAATTATAAAGAAAAAAAGTCAAAGAAAAATAAAGAGGACAGAAAAAAACTGTTTGACTTAATATGATAAAGATATTTTATATTTATCTAATATATAGATGGAGGTTTTGACATTTTTCCACATTTATTATATTGCAAATTTTTTTTTTTTAAGGAATTTTAATATATTCTTATATTTATGAATATAATAAAATAATAAAGCATTCAGCTGTATTAAAATAATTTCTAAAACTCTTTTTTTTAAACTAAATTGGATACAGTAACTCATAGCTAAGACATATGATAAAACTTATTCAGCAAACGTTTTATTATCAGTGACACTAACAACAAAAGTGAAGGAGAAGGTTTTAATAATAAGGCTATTCAGTTGATTATAGATAGTGAAAGTATTAGCTATTTTTTTTATTCTTGTTTCATCAAAAATAACTAGATTTGTTGAGTTAGTTATAAAGACTGCTTGGAAGGAGGGGAAATTTTAATCATGTTTGGAGCCTGAACAAAAGTTTTGAGATTTTCTTGCACAGATTCAGATACTGGAATGAAACAAATAAGAAAATATGAAATCACTTCCAACATAAGACCTAGCATATAAATATATATAATTCATAAGAATAATTTTAAACTACAGTAATTAATAAATGTAATAACTTATTAGATAATAAACAATTAATGTATTTGTTAAAATTATAACATTTTTCTGATACAAATTAGCATGTTATTATTACAGATTATAATACGAAATTTTAAAATACAGTGCAAAACGATTCCAAATTGATTTAATTGTTAATCCGTTGTGACAAATTAAATAAATATGCTAGTCTCAGCATTTGTAGAAATATGATTTAATTACTAATTGCAGGAGTTATCAGATGAAAGTAGGAAAGTAGGACTAAAGATAAATGTTAAAAAGACTAAAGTAATGTTTAATCGATTTGCTCAAAATATGAAAATAAAGATTGATTATGATGAATTAGAAGAAGTTAAGAGTTACAAATACCTTGGTCAGATTATTAATACAGATGGAAACATAATAGAGGAAATTAATCGTAGAATTAAACTTGGTTGGAGTGCTTTTGGTAGAAATAACTTGATATTAAAAGGAAATATGCCTATGTGTTTGAAAAGAAAGGTTTTTAACAAATGTGTTTTACCAGTTCTTACTTATGGATCTGAGACTTGGACACTTAATAGAAGATCAATACAGAGACTTCAGACCACTCAAAGAAGTATGGAGAGATGTATGTTGGGAGTAACAAGAAGAGATCGAAAATGCAATGTATGGGTAAGAGAACAAACAGGTGTTACTGACCTCATTGAAAAAATTAAAAGATTGAAGTGGAGTTGGGCTGGACATATTGCTAGAAGAGATGATAATAGATGGACAATTGAAATTTTAAACTGGATTCTAAGAGATTGTAAAAGACCCAGAAGGAGACCACATGTAAGATGGATGGATGAAATAAGAAAATGTGTAGGGGTGATGTGGAGAAGAGAAGCTAAAGATCGGAGAAGATGGATTAAACTTGGAGAGACCTTCATCCTGCAGTGGATTGATAATGGTTGATAATGATGATGATGATGATTTCATTATACTATTTTTAATGCTCATTAATTAGTCACAAACTTATCATTTTTTTCAGAAAGAATGGTTAGAACTGGTGTTTGATTTAGCATTGACTCTTAAATTTAATATTAATCTCAGTAATAAATTTAAATTGTGCAAGAATATGATATCTTTTTTTACTTGTAATGGAGAAGATTATATTATAGTTTAATCATATTTTTAATTTTAGTCATTGCATAAACGTGACCCATCTAGATTAGGTTGACCCATTAATTCTCTTTATAAAACTTTTATTGATCAATAACTAAATAAATGTGGATGTTGACCATAAGGCAAACATTTGAAAAACACTCTTGTAGAGTTTTTTTATCTAGCTCCACTTTTTAAATTTATGCCTTCCTTAAATAACTTGCAGAATAACTCACTTGTATTTTTCCATTTACGTGTATATTTCTTTGTTGCTAAAGATTCTGTTTGAGCCTGAAACAGTAAACTATTTTACTTGTTATTATGATAAATTTAACTTGCATCCAAAATTCTGTTTACTTCTATATAAATTTAAACTCTTTTTACTTTCCATACTAGTTCTCCATCTCTCCAACTTCCTATTATTTATTAATGCATCAATTTTTCTATCCCATTCCTTGCTACTATTACACACAGCAATTTTTTTAACACAATCATCCCACCTCTTGTATAAGTATACTGACATAAATTCTTTATCCAAATCTTCTGCATACCATAATATATTTCTCACCAATCTTGCTGCCTGCCCTTTACTCATAACCCAATTAAATACTATTTTGGTTATTCTCTCATTATTCATAAATTGTAATCTACTGAACATTTTCATTTTGCTTTTTGCATCTCTCAACCATCCCATTTCTCCTTGAATTGCCTACTTTGCTATCCATGCATCTATGTCTTTCTACTTCTCTTTGTATTTTTTCTAAGTAATCTAACACCTCTTTACTTACACAATGCATCATTACCATATGTTATCTCTGCTACTGCCACTCCCTTCTATACAATTCTAGCTATATCATATTTATTATATGAAAACACTGTTAATTTTTTTATCAGTCCCTTTCTTTTTGTTGCTTCATTGATCAATTTTTTTACCATTCATCCAAGCAATTTCTCTGATTATTTAAGATGATTCCCAAATAGTTATACATATTCACCACATTTAACTTTATATACCGGAATAAAAGTTCTTTGTCTTCTCTTTCTCCAGTATTAATCATCATTACTTTTGATTTTTTGTCACAAAATGTAACCCCCATAACTTTACTCACCCATGTGCATGTGCTTAGCATAACTCACATATTTTGCTTCCATTCTGTGCACAAGAAGACATCATCTGTAAATAAAAGACCCAATAATGTATATACTCCTCTGCCACCTATTAATGGTATCTCTATCACTCTTCCTAGTCTTTCTATTGCTTTCTTCATGTCTCTCAAATACAACAAAAACAAAATAGGTGACATGGGGCATCCTTGCCTTAGTCCCACCCTATTTTTAACTTTAAATGTCTATATTCCCTAATTGATACATATAGTAATTATTTTCATTCAATCTCTTAATAAGATCTACTAAAGCTCTATCCATTCCCAAATTTACTAAACTTACCCATAATCTATTTCTATTTACTCTATCATATGTCTTCTTTATATCTATTTAAAAACCATATATAACACTCTATCTGTATTTCTACTCATTATCTCTGTTTCTATTATTTTTCTATATATCTGTTAATAGAAGCAATATTTTTTATTTTTATAAAATACAAAATTTAAAAAAAAATTAAAACATAGAATTATTAAGCATATAAAATGTTATTTGCTATATTAAATTTAAATTTTATCTTTGCACTAACTGAATATGTATATTGTAAGTGTACTTTTGTGTGCAACTGATTAAATAATAAGCTTCAAAATTATGTATTTAGAAATAATGATAATAGCAACAGCAGCAGCAATAATAATTGTATTGTTAATTGCTGGGAACATTATGTGATGTTTGAGTTTTCAAGTTACAAGTTGAACACAAAATTTCTATTCAATTGATCTAATGTTTACTTTAGTCAATATTAACAACTCAGAGCAATAATGCAGTAAAAATAATCAGTAAAAATAATTGTTTTAAACAAGTGAAATTGATTTTATGTCCTACATAGTCTTTGTCAAGATTCTAAAGTTTGTATCCAAGAATTGATCATTATCTTAACTAGCATATTTTCAATCATTTGCCATTGTGATTCTAAGTCTGAATATATAACAAACCACCAGAAATATGATCTAGACAACATTTTAATTCTGATTATTCTAGGGTGATCACAATGTTATAAATTTAAGTCTTATTTGAGATCATAAAATAACAATTTCTTCATAATATTTATGTTTTTTCAATGAACAGAGTTTTGTGGCTTGTTAACTAACTGCTTTGTGCAAATGCACCTGCTAAGTATCTGATACATCTGGTCATTTGAAGTACAGTGAAATACATTTTACTGTTTATAGGATCACTGTAGTTTAAATCAGTCATATAAAACATTTATTTCTCTTATATCTTGTACTGGACTAAGTGTATTGACATGAATTTTTTTTCTATATGCTGCATTTTAAAGTTATATGCATGAAAAAGTTGAACCACTTTAAAATGGAAAAACATGTTCTGGGAGACACTTTTGACAGTCAATATATCTAGTAAAGATTTATGATCATATTTCAAGATAAAGCTTTCCCATAAAGTTATTGATGAAATTTTTTAATGCTTGCAAATAAAGATGAGGCTTCTAAGTTTAATTAAAAATATTTTTTTCAGATGCAGTCACTCTCATTATCCATATTGTATGCTAAGATTGCTCCCTTATTTACTGGTGAAGCATCACACATATGAATTAATTCTGACTTTGTATTATAATAGAATAGCTCTTTTGTATTAGCTATTAATTTTTTAAATTTGTTAACAGCTTGTTAATCCAGAACAAAAAAAAAATCCAAAACTTCTTTTGTTTCATAGAAGTTTGAGTTCTCAGTATTATCTTTATTTTTTTTTTTGTAGGAAAAATGTCTTAAACTGTAACTTTAAATCCAAAAATTCAAATTTCTTTGCATCAATTCATTTAAAAACTTTCTAATGGTTTCCAAGAATTGTTCCTTAATCTTCACTGCTAGCAAAGTGCATCTGCCACTATAGGTTAAGATAGAAGGTTAAGGAACTTGTACTAAATATTATCTATCTTATTATTTCAGCAGCCAAAAAACAACTATGTAAATAATTCATATTAAATGCTTGGTAGTGCAAACTAAGAAAAGCTTAAAATGAAAGTCTTATATGAAACTAGAAATAAGAATGATCTAAATGGAATTCTTATACTCTTAATATGAGTTTGCTCTCAATATCTCTAAAACGATATCATAATAATAGCAATACAACCACAAAGTGTGGATAAATGGTGCGATACAAAGAATATATAAACAAGTATGTTTACATGATCCATTTTTTAGAGGGAGGAAAACAAGGTTCTTTTTATTTATGGCATTAGCATTGTTGGTGATATGTCAGGCCTTCTTTACTTTGTTTTGCATCATTCCATTCTAAACATATCACACTGGCTGATGTAGGTTTAAAGATATGACCAAGTTTGTTTTTGTTATCTATAAATATGGATTTATGGACAGAGCTATTCTTGACTCTTTTATATGGATATTGATGCTGGGTGACTCTTGTTGCCATGCTAGGATTAGATTCTGCAAAATAGACCACATTGCAATTAGCATAATTGCAGAAAATCTTATATAAGATTTGGAGGGTCTGTTTAGAAGGGGGATTGTCTTTTGGAATTATTAATTAAGTGGTTTAGAATGGGTGCAGTGCAGTGACCGATTCTGTATGTTTCTGAGCAAACATTGATTATATTTCTTCACACATTGGAACTATAAGGTGGAGATATCCTAGGTTTAACATCAAGTGACATAGATCTGGATTTGATTTTGGTATTATGAAATCTATTAACAATATTAATGAGCATCATGTATTTATATCTAAAGTGGCATAAGTCTGATATAATTATTAATATTAGATTTGCAATCTGATTCGAATTTGCACAAACTGAAGTTTCTATATAAAAATGCTTTCAGACCTATGAATTTATATAAATTGGGGGTTAAGGATTCTCAGTGTATTACTGCTTTAACTGGAACAGGTTTTATTATCATTTTGTAGTTTGGTTAGTAACTGTCTCTCTGACTAAATAAGTTGAAATTTTTTATCCCTTTATAGGGCTCTTCATGCTCAAAGGTTCATGTTAGGAAGGATTTTTGTGCTAGAACATGTTTTATATAATTGATTTGAGGCATGGAAGTAGAGACAAAAATATTATTGATAAACCTCATGTGTATATTCCTGGGTGGGAGTTGGAAATCTTTTGGGAGGATCTCTGTTTTGACACTATTCAACATAATGCTAGATATTATGCTATTAGTAGACATTCCATTAGCCAACCATTTGCCATTGTGTAATAATATCCATTAGAGAGGGCAGTTATGTCTTCATTAATCTAATTAAGACATTTGGTAATAAAGTTGATTCTATTTGATATGTAGTTAGATTTCATTAACGTGCCCTTCATTACCTCAATTGATTGTTTCCTAGATATAGACCCATATAGTTAGGTGATATCTATACTAATTATTAATTGTTGTATTTTTATATTTGTGAACATATTCAAAAGATGATTTAATTGTAAACGGGTCACATTCAAGTTGATCAGTAAGCCAGTTGATTATCATTTTGTGGCATTGTATTAACTCAGAAATGATCAATTTTGTGTAATTTAGCATTGACAAACATTCTAGAAGGGATTGCTGTTGATGGAGAAATTTTAAAATAATTGCTGTTTGTGAAAGCATTATTGCAAAACTTTCGAAGGGTTAGCGAAATAAATTTATCTTTATTTCTTTAGGTTGTAAAATTGTACTGGTTTGAAATTTAATTTATTGATTTGTATATTAATTTTGTGCAGGTACTCTTGTTTATCTAATAATACTAACCTGTTTTCTTTATCCTCCTTTACACAAATAATTTGGTTTTCTTGTAAGTGGTTCTTATTAGCATTTATATATTTTATCTAGGTGTTATTCTTTGTTTTAATTAATTAATGTCTATTCGCTTGTGCAATTTGCTCAATAATCCTACCTCTATAGGGATTGATTGAGAATTTCGTTTAACGTCGGCGATGATTTCATCATAGGGTGCTTCCAACTGCCGGCTTATGAACTGCAGTCCCATTTTTAATATTGTCTTAACTTCATCAGGTGGAATATTATTGGTTAAGTTAACGAAGCTGTAGGTGGTAGGGCGATCTATTTTTATTTCTTGTTCTTTCACAAGAAATATCAATTTTATTCGCTTATTTGGATTGTAATTTTGATGTGATTATATATATCGTATATATGCATGTGTACCGTAATTAAGTGTTTTAACAATTTTATTAATTAATTTTAATTAATAAATATATATATATATAAATTTGTTAAATTACTTAATAAAATACATATATATATATTGAAATTATAATTATCAGATATTGATGTATATCGAATTTAAATGTTATATATATATATTATAAAAATAGTTGTGCTCATTATCTCTTTATATACTGTATATAATTAGTTTAAATCGAAATTAGATTGAAAAATAAATCGGTCAACCGTTGAAATTATAACACAATGCAAATATTTTTAAATGTCCGTGGAAACGTGTATAATAATAAAATATTAACAAGTTATCACTAATTGTATCGATATGTTTTATTTCCAATAGTTTGCCAATTACATCACAGAATTTGCATGAATAGATTATGGCTAATAATTATACAGATGATTTATGATGGTAACGTTATCTTTCAAATTTATCATATACTGTAATACTGCTTTAGGAAATTCTTCTTCTGGCTGAACATAAGTAAATAGATATATTGTAGTTTGGCCATATATCCTAGTTGTTTTAAAGTATTATATTTAACTTTGTTTTTGTTAAATACATCAATGCTCTATAAAATGCACTGTACTGTGTCTGATTTATATATGTGACTTGAGAACGGGACTTTTTTAGAAACCTCATCTATCAACTGCTTAAATATTGCATACCATCTCAAACAATAAAAATAAGATTATTTTTAATGCACACATTTTCTTTCAAACATAGTCTCATTGAAATGCATAATATCATTTTAATTACGCTTGTCTATTAATTGAATTTTTTTATATCTCATAATAATCTTTGTTTAAAACAGTGCATTTGCGGTATTCCCCTAGGGCTTTTTACAATGAAAACCAGATCGCATAAATATCTTTGGAATAAGAAATATTAATGAAAATAAAACTTGAACAATAGCTTATTCACTCGTAGCAAAATAATATATATATATAAGTAGATGAAAATTAAAGCATTTAATCTTTTTAGAAACTAAGATCTCTAATCGTTGACTTATCTTTTATTGGTGTGTATAAATTCTTTAAACACGCGCTTAGCAAACATTGTCCATTTATGTGTGTTATCCTGAACTAATATTTTTTACGCTCCACACACACACTTTGTTAGATTATCTTCGGCTTTTAAATTTATACCAGTCCAGTTTCTGCATTAATCTGAATATTTTAGTATATATTAATTTTATTAAGTCCATTGCATGGTTATGATACATAAATTTTTTAGAGTATAATTAATGAGAGCAAATTTATTCATATGTTATGCGACTGTATTTAATTAGGTGAAAGTTAATGTGTCCTTAGCTCTATTGAAGGCATTTTAATGCTTTGCATTTCACTTCCATCACTGTCTTTTTCTTAACAATTGATGTAATGGCATAATAACATGCATTTTTCCTTTTGGAAAACTAAAAAAAAATGAGCAGGCCTAAAAATGCCTGGAAATCTTTGATGTTCTTTGGTTTATTAACATTTTTACAGCTTTTATCCTTTTTGGGTTAGGGTAATTTACTTTATGATTAATACATCCCAGAAACATAATTTTAGTGGTAGTCCAAATGCATTTGGAGACATTTAATCTTACACTAATTTAATTCAATTTTAAATACCATGCTAATGATTCATTTTTTGTTTCTTAAGTTATTAAGATGTTGCCAAAGTAAGGAATAATACTTTCCATACTCTGAAACAAATTATCCATTTTTGCCTGAAATAGATGTAGTGCTATTATTATTCCATAGGATAATTAGCTGCACTTAAATAACTCTAGGTGAATACATATAGTTAATAAATCAATCATTCTAGTCATGGCAAGAATTTGATAGAATGCAAATTTTAAATCAATTTTAGTAAAAAAAATTTGCTTTCTATAAGGGTGCTATTATCTCCCACACACTGGGTATCACCTAAATCTTCCTATTGAAGTACTTATTGAGAGTTATATGGTAATCTCTGCATAGGCAAACAATTCATCTGGCATTATCTAACCACAATTGGAGTAGCTAAGATGACTCTTTTATCAGAGTTAAAATACCTCTTTTAACCAGCTCATGAATTGTTTCTTTTATTTTTGATCCAACCTAAATGGGATCTTATGTGGTTTATAAGCAATTAGTTGCACTTTTTTATAAGTTCTAGGTTGACTGGCCATGTTTGTAGTTTTGTTGATCCCAATTTAAATAACTGTGTGTGTTTAACTCAGATCTCAGATTCTAACTGTATTTTTTTAATTATGTCCAATCCAAATTTCCAGTAATTTCAGCCAGTTTCTTTCCAAAATAAAAGTGAGATCACACTTTACAATACAAAGAAATAGAAATCATACACTGGATTTTATCTTAACAGATATTGGAAATAATTGAAAGTTTGATAGTCTTTCACATGCACAATTGTCTCTCAGACAGCCAATCAGATTTTAAACAGCTGTCTTAAGACAATCAAGCTTCGATACATGACAGAGATTTTGACAAGAAAAGAATGATACCAACCTTTTCTCAACTTAACTTTTATACATATAAGCCAGTCTTAACCATCTTGGCCTGAAAGCTTGAATATATAAACATATACACTTATCATTCATTGTGTTATTAATTTAAGATAATATGGAGTGAAATCTTAGATTTACTACACCACAATTTTCTAGATGTTAATATAATTTTTATTTCTCCATTTATCTCTTTTCTGATACCATTTACATCAATGGCAATCACATCAGTTTTTTCAAGTGTGATATTTTTTACACTTCCAAACATTTTTGTCCATTCATTCTGTGATATTAATGACAAGCATGTGCTACTATTTAGCTTCATAATAATATTTTGCTTGTACCTATGTATATGCAGCAAAATATAATTGTTGTCAATTTTATTTATTTTTTAACATCCATTTTTGTTACTTTCTCCTATGACTTAGAGTCTGAATGTAAACCTGTTTTATTATTTTTGTCTTTACTGTGATAAACACATGATTAGTGTTCAGTTGTGCTGCAATCATCATTTTTAAACTTAACAGCTTTTCTTCAGATATCCTTTTCAAGTCACAATGAAAACATATATAGATCTTATCTGGACTTCAATGGTTTGAAGTTTCAGCTTTCATTTTGTTTACCAACACTGAACATTTTGATGTATCTTTAGTATTTTGGAATTCTGTAGTACTTTCCACAATTAACTCATGCACTATACATATCTCTACTGCATGCTTATATGTCAACTCTGATTCACTCAGAAAAAATTGCCTTTGCTTATTATCAGTTACTCCTCATAAGAAGTTGATTGAGAAGCATGTTATCTAGCTCAACAATAAAGTTACACTTTTTAACTAATGTTCTTAATGCTAAATTGTAATCTTAAAATTTTTCATGTGGTGTTTGACTTTTATTTTTAAATCTCAAACATGATATCAATTTTGATATTGCAAGTTTAATTGTAGGCACAACTAGTCATTTAATTCCAAATTCTTTAGGAGATTTCAGTTTATGAAATCAGTTCACCAATAATTATCCAGGCCTCTTTTTCCAACAGGCACTGAAGTATTACTACTGTTAATTTTGTCCTTGTCTATATTATTCAGTAACATATATATGTCAACCACTGCATTGTTTACAGAAAATTCAGTTATAAAATTATTCTTTAATGCTATTTTTTATATAAAAGTTCAACCATAGCATTCTTTTTGTAGACAAGAATATGAAATGATATTTTATTTCTACTTTCTAAGTTGATGTTGGTATACTTTTTACAGGTTCTTCTTACTATTGACTGCACCCATCTTCTGTTATTCTGGGGGGGGGGGGGTATTATTTACGTCATCCAGGTAATATCAATATATTTGGAATAAAAAAAATTAATGGAAATAAAACAAACTATTGTTTATTGTCAGAACAGATTAGAAAATAAGATCTCTAATTCATCATATGATCACCATCTCTTATGCTAGCACATAACTGTTATTAAACATGCAAAACTCTACATACAGTGGTGCCACCCTGTGCCAACTAAATGGATTCCAGAAGGTATGTGCATAAAACCCCCATCTAATGCCTACTCATTCAATATCTCCAGACTAGTTTCTGGTGTGTGGCCTTTGTAAGTGAGGAGCCTACTGTATGGAGAGTTTTGCCTGTTTAATAACAGTTGGGTGCTAGCATAAGAGATGGTGATCATGTGATGCTTAATGGTTAAACACCAATCCTGCCTAATAGGATAGTGGTAGCTATGGTTGTTAAAGAGCCAAAGACACCAAAATGTATGAGTGATGAACTGAGTTCAGACCAGATTGAAAATATTATTGTGCTTTCAATTTCATTCTCATAGTTAAGTAGATATAAAAGGTGGTTGCTGGAGGGTTGCATTAGATCCTAAGATCTAGGTGCAGTGCTCTCAGATCCAAGATTCCTCACTAATAAAGGCCACAAGACAGAAACTAGTCTGGGGATATTGGATGAGTAGGAACTAGATGGGAATTTTATGCACAAGTCTTCTGGAATCCATTGAATACTCTGGTTGGCACAGGATGACACTACTCTATAGGAGCTTTGCCTGTTTAAGATCTCTAATTGTAGAGTTATCTTCCATCAATGTGTTTAGAATTTTGTTTGCATTTTTCTTAGCAAACATTGTTCAATTATGTAAGTTATATTGACATAACATCTTTTACACACACACACACACGTTTTTCTAGATTATTTGCAATTTATCTACTAGTCTAGTTTTTGCATTAATCTGAATATTGTAGCATACATTAATTTTATTAAATCCAATGCAAGTTTGTAATATGTAAATTTTCTAGAGTGCAATTAATGTGAAGTAAATTTATTCAGATAACTGTAATTACATAAAATAAAATCTTTATTTTCAATCAATTAAATATAAGGAATAACACATATCTGCATAAACAACATTATAATTATTATAAACAGACTAACATTTATTGTCTTTACTGAAATGCTAAAATTTTATTTCTAAATTACAATTTTTCAAATAGAGATAATGTAATTTAGAATTTGTATTGTGTAGAAAAATAAATTTCTCGATCATCTTGATGAAAGCTATTGAAAATATATTTACATGTAAGCCTAAATTTAGTAAATAAAAAAAACATTTAAAATTATGCAAATAATAATTATATTATGAATAATCAATGAAAAGACTTCTTAATAAATCAAATACATTGTAGCACAATGACCAGCACATGATATCTCTGTAGATTGACTGGACTTGGAATTCAATTTGTTTTCCTTACATTAAAGATTTTTTTTAGATATCTCATCCATAGACAGATTGTTTATCTGGCTATTATTAGCTTTAAAAAACTCTTTAGTTAATTAGTGGCAATCATATCAGTGTAATGCACTGATTGTTAAAACAAAAATATGATTGTGACAAGATGTGTGTGTATGAGTATATTATATTGTAATAAATATTCAACTCATATTTAATCTTTTTATTAATAAACTAGAGATTTCAATGATTTTTTTTCTACATTTACATAATAATTGTTTAAGTAAAGAGCCAGGATGTATTACTGATTATAGTAACTTAAATCATATCTAGAGTGCTGTTTGTGCTACAATGAAGCCATGATATATGTTGTTGAATATGTAATAATTCAATTAGATCTATCCAAAAACATACATAAATAAAAAAAAACATTACAATTCATAAATTTATTACATTTCATGGTATGATAACATTCATTTTTCTGTCTTTGAATACTATATGCAATTTTATTTATTAATAAGATTTCTTTTGCTTAAATTGAAAGCACATACATGTTATTCTTCACTTTATTATTTTTCTCAAAGTTGATGCTGTAAGATATTACTTGTAATAAATTGCTTTCTAAATGCAACCTAAAATCTTAGCAAAATTTAATGTAATATTTGGTAGTTGAGGAGCGACCATACTGCCGCCGTCAGATGGCGCTGTGTCACCATCAACAAACAGCCCGAAACCTGCAAGTGATAAATTTATTTACGAAAGTGGCTCAAAATTGACAAATAAAAAAAACAACAAAATGCTATGAAATTCAAATAATAAAAAAAAGCTATGAAAGTGGCTGAAAATAGACAAATAAAAAAAGAAAACAACAAAATGCTATGAAATTCAAAAAAATAAGAATAAAAAATGATGAAAATATGAGAAAGAACTACCCCCCCCCCCCCATAATCAAAAATTCTTCACTTAAATCGAAAAATAAAAATGCCTGAGAATATATATATCCAAGAAATACATGGAAAGTACGGTAGTTAAGGAGGGACCATACTGCCTAATATTTAAAGTATTTTTCTTAAGTAATAAAATAAAAATTATCAATTTAATAATGACAGATAAAAGTACTATAAAACATTGTTGTGTTGCATCAAAAAATTTAAAGTTTGAAAAGTTTGACTGAGAATTTGAAATGAGTAAGTGAAAGCAGATGTGACTGCATAAATTCTAAATGAGAATTTAAAAAAAATATCAAAACGTTTAAGGAGATTGATTATAGTATTCTGATCATAAGACCGATATCATGTATCCATAGGGGGAAAAAAGTTATTGTAGGAAAACAATATATCCAAGGGTGTTTAATTGCAATGTTTTTTTGTTTGTTATTCATTTTATTAAAAATAATAATAATTTGATATATTAAGTTTTTTTATTATTTTTATGTTTTTTGAATAAATATGAATTAGTGAACACACATACAATAAATATTTATTCAAATCTGCTTTTTTAATTTCTTATTAATAATTATCTTTTTTTAAAATTTTGTGTGCACTATAATTCTTATACTATGTATGTGAAACCGTATTTTGTTATATATATGTATGTGTGTGTTGAAAGGCATTATTCACATGCACTTTGGTAAATAATACATATCTATTGTAATCAAACATTAACAATAAAACGAACTATTGTTTGTAATGTATTATGTATACAAGGGAGGCTTGAGACAAAATATAGTAGATATCATATTTCCATAATATTTAAATGATTTTAATGCCTATTGATGCCCTCTAGTATCATTTTTGATACCTGGACTAATTTTTAACAAAATAAAAAAGTCAATAGTTATCAAGTTGGCCCATAATTTATCTTTGATAAAGAAAAAAATCCTTAATAAATAGTTCCATATTTTAAAAGTATGTAGAGTAATTTTTATTTTTATTTTTTTTTAAAAAGCAAGCAAATCGGCTAGATAGAACTAATATATATATATGGAAGCATAAAAGATAAAATATTGATAAGCTTCTGTAATTGTAACTAAATTTCATTATATTTCTGATGTTGTCCTTCTATAAACAGAAACTGTGATTAATACGCTCAATTAACGATAAATAAACCTATTCAATAAGCAGGAAATAAATGTCTACTACAAATGTCATTAAACCGGAACCGATCAGAAAAGCATCATTTTTTTTTTCGCACTGAAAAAATTATTGCGAACAAAACATTGATAAATTATTGGTTAAGTATATAATGTATATGTTTATGTGTCAGTATATATAATGATAAACCACTAAACATCACATGATCACTAATAGGACAGTGGTGGCTATGGTTATTAAAGAGCCAAAGACACCAAAATGTATGGGTGCTGAATTGAGTTCAGACCCATATGACTATATAAGCTATTGAGCTTGGATTGAAAATATTAATTGTGTTTTCAATTTCATTCTCATAGGTTTGTAGTTAAATAGATTTAAAAGGTGGGTGCTGGAGGTTGGATTAGATCCTAAGATCTAGGTGCAGTGCTCTCAGATCCAAGGCTCCTCACTGATGAAGGCCACAAGCCAGAAACTAGTCTGGGGATATTGGATGAGTAGGCACTAGATAAGAATTTTATGCACAAGCCTTCTGGCATCCATTGATTGCTCTTGTTAGCACAAGATGGCACTACTATATGGAGAGTTTTGCTTTGTTTTGAATTGTTTAATATATATAATGATAACACAATATTTTTAATACGCATATTATTTTGTAATTATAATTACGTTTTAATTCCACTAATTACGTTCAAAAATTTATTAACAATAACTTACCAGACATCCATAAAAATATAATTCCACGAAAGGATAATATTTCTTTGTTGGTTAGCCAGAATGTCTTCAATAGCTGTAATAATTTTACTAAATGCTTCATTCTTTTGCAATTGAAATGCAAGTTTTTAACACAAATTCTGAAAATAAATGTATATAAGAAGTATATATATAGAGAAATATTAATAAATCAGTTGCATATAAATCTGCATAAATAAAAACAGTTGGTTAAAGCTTTAAGAAAGGTAGATGTTAAAAGGGCTAAAGTAATGTTCAATGGATTTTCTCAAAAAAAAAAAATAAATAAATAAAGATTGGTAATGATGAATTAGAAAAAGTTAATAACCGCAAATACATTAGTCATTTTATTACTATGTGTGGAAACATAATGGATAAAATTAATCACAGAATTAAACTTGGTTGAACTGCTTTTTGATATTTAATAAATGTACATTACCAGTTCTTACTTACAAATCTGAGACTTGGGTACTTAACAAAAAAGCAATACAGAGACTTCAGATCACTTTTAATGAAGTATGTAAAGATGTATGTTAAGAGTAACAAGAAGTGATGGAAAATAAAAAAAAAACATAAGTGAGACCCGTAGTTGGGCTAGATATATTGTTAGAAGAGATGATAATAGGTGGACACTTAAACTGGATTTCAAGAGATTGTTAAAAGACCTAAAAAGAGATTATATGTGAGATGGATGAATAAAATAAGGAAATGTGCTAGCATTATGTGAAGAAGAGACACTACAGATTAAATAATATGGATTGAACTTGGAGAGATCTTCATCCTGAAGTGGATCAGTAGTGGCTGAAAATGATAATAATGATGACTAAAAAAATTGAAAATAATAGGTATTATTAAAAATTGTTTCTTAGGAAGCAGAAACAAATTAAATTACAACAACCATGTATTTTATTACATAACCACCATTTTATATGTTTATACTATCTGTTAAAACATTAGCAACATTCGCCATATGCCAACCAATGCAAGTCATAGTATTCAATAGATGTTATAAGATTTAATCCCTATCTAGTAACTATTCATCCAATATACTCAGATTAGTTTCAAGCTTATGGCTTTCATCAATAAGGAGCCTTGGATCTGAGCACAATGTACCTAGATCTTTAAATATAATGCATTCCTCCAGCAGTCTCCTGGATGCTGGAGTGGTGCATTAGATCCAAAGATCTAACTACATTGTTATAAACTCAAGGATCCTCACTGATGAAGCTAGAAACTAGTCTTGGGATATTGAATGAGTAGATACTAGATAGAGAGTTTGATGCACAAACCTTCTAGAATTTATTGATTACTATGGCTTGCACTAGGTGGTACTATTTTATGCAGAAAGTTGTTACTGTTGTAACAGGTTGTGTCAGCATATCAAATGGTAGTTGCATATGTTTTAATGATTTAATACCAATTTTATCCAAAAGATGTTGGTAACTATAGTCATTAAAAAACAAAGACACCTATATGTATAGATACTAAACTGGGTTCAGATCTATATAACTATACAAGAAAATTAACTTGGATTAAAAACATTACTGTATTTTTAGTTTGGGCATAACTTCATTGAGAACTAAAAGATAAAAGGGATTTCCACTGGGAGGAGGGATGCATTAAATCATAAGATCTAGGTATATTGCTTTCAAAGTTTAGAGCTCATCACTGATGAAAACCATAAGCTAGAAACTAGTCTGAGATATTGGATGAATAGGTACTAGTTAGAAATTTTGGTGCACAAATTGTTTAGCATCCCTTGTTTATCATAGCTTGCATTAGGCATCATATTGTATGGAGAAATTTGCTAATGTTCTAACCATTAATTTTGCTGTGCTTTATCTTGAAGTATTTTGCAAGGAAGCTAGTAATAATCATAAATATGTAAATGGCAGATAGTAGAATGACTCCAGATGTAAACACCAATTGTGAATAGCTACTAAATAGTGAATGACTATAAGCATCTGTTATTATTTAAGATAATATTAGGTGAGGTTTTTTATACAAATAATCTGTCTGAATCTTTTTGTAAATCATTGTCATCACTTAAGTTAGTCTAGAAGCAAGTCCTCACAAACTTCTCATGTCATTAATTATTTCCATTCACTAAATTTTGAGAATATGATTCTGTAGTTGTGCTACCATATTTTCCCTATCTAACAATATGTGCAATTATTTTGCCTTTAATACTTTTTTTATTTTTTTAGAACATGTCCTTGTGCATTAAAAATTATTGACAGAGATCACTTTAATAGAATGGAATTTCTTAGATGAGACTTCTGTTTATTGTAACTGAATTTAGACAAATTTTAGGTTGACAAAGTCACCCACAATTTGGCTTGGATATATCATACCTAGAATATCATTGATTAAAGTGATAAAATATTCTGTAAAATTAATATTGTCAAAAATAATAAAGCAGAAGGTAATGGTAATAATAAAGGTAAGCATTTTAAATCGATTATTTTTTTTTAAAATATAGATACATGGTAAATGCAAAATATGCAAACAAATAAAATGGTGGACAAGACATGTAGCTAAGAATCTGTTAAGATTTAAAATTTATCTAGCTGCATTTAGTAAAACATATTCCAGATGAAAAAAATATATAACAAATAGATAACTACAAGTTTTTTTTTAAACAGGCACATGCTTAGTATTGAAGTTGTTATAAAGTGTAATTTAATGTCGTCTAATCTTGAAATTTTTAAATATATCAATATAAGGCTAATAGTAATGAAAAGTGGCTTAAACAATGTTGTCCACACTTATTTTATCAATCTACTATTAATAAACAATTTTGAGGCCATTGCATGTGTTAATAGGAATAAATTTTGGACAAAGTTGTTAGAAATAATAATATTGGTGCTATAAACTCAAATGATCTATTGTTGTTGAATTTTCACAATAGATGACTGACTATGACAAACTTTTTTTTTTAGGTAGAAAACTTTTTAAAAATTCTTTTGAATACAACCACTCTCAAAACAATGCCATTTAAAAAGTTACATTATAATTAGAAGTCAGAAAACAAAATAAGTTTATATTACAGAAGTTGTCGGACAGATCATGAATTAGAGTACTTCAAGTTTAAACTTATAATTGCATTAAAATAGATTTGATTCCACTCCTATTTGAATCATGAAAATTTTTAACAACTATTAACTGAAGCACTAAAATTTAACCAGTGAAACTTTCAGAATTGGTATGTAACTGAAACATGGTATTATATTAAAGAATATGTTATAGCTATACATTAAATATATTTTGAGTTTACTAAAAAGAAGAAAAATGATTAGTCCTTTCACATTAATCTGTTATTGAAAGGAAACTATTTAGTAGAAAAATAAGTTGTATGTGGGACTTCATAACTAAAATAAAAATTATAAGATAAATTGAGAGGGGGGGGCTAAAATAATAACATACATATTAAATCCATAATAGCAATATTTTATGTAATAGCAATGATATTTTGAGCAGATGAGTAGAGAATTTAGATCTCATTTAAAGAATCAAACTAACATTAAGATAATTTTTAATGGTATATCCCTTCTAATATTCAGTTACATTTGGACACAGACATCCAGTTTAGTGAAGTTAAAGCAGTTTTTTATAATCTTAAAAACTTAAAGATTGCAGTCCCTAAAAAAAATTCCCAGTGAAAGTTTAAAATGTATTAGTAATTTTGAGATTATGTGGATTCATAAAATGGTGCCTATTATTCTTAAGAATGCTTTCATTGTTCCAATATTTAAAAATAATAGGTAGACTAGACTTTAAAAGATATTTGGCAAATAAGTTGTTTCTAGTTATAGTTGAATGTTTATCAAAGACTGACTCGATATGGTTTTAGAAAATTGAGTGGTAGTATAGACAATTTTTATCACCGGACAAATATAAATAAAATGTGTTGAAAACCAAGGAATGATTTATACATATGTTTAAATGATGTGGGCATAGTATTTGATTGTATTAACTGAATAGGTCTAAGATTTTTTTTAAAAAATTAATTAGATATCAATTAAAGTCTTCTTATTAATATTATTACAACAGGTAAAAAATATGAAATATTTGAAATAAAAACTTACTTAAATAAAAAATATATTTATAAAATATAATTTTGTTTTTGATTTTTAAGACAGTGATATTTGGAACTGTTTATAAGCATTTTCGTAAATTACGGATCAAGATGCAAACTGGTCATAAGGTGGACTATTTGAATGAAACGATTAAAAACAAAACACAAACAGCCTTATCCTTCGTTGTTTCTAGATTTATAATGTGTTGATGATTGCGCAGTAATTATTAATATAAAAAATGATCTGCAGAATGTACTTGTGCTTTTAATGCAATACATAAAGACTTTTGTTTAATAATTATTATTTAAAAAACTCAAGATCTTTATTACTGATTGATGAACAAAAAAATTATCAAACTTTTCAGAAACATTCAAACTGATGATTACCAAGTTGAGCATGTTATTCTACTTAATTATCATAAAACTTTTGTTTAATAATTGATAATTAAAAACTCAAGATCTTTAATATGAGGAATGAAAAAAATACTTTGAAAAACTTGGAGCAATTTATAGTTAAATGATTATTAACTTGAGAATGTGAACCAATTTAAATATCTTGTTAGCTTTTTTGCTAGAAAGGCAGACTTTCATGTCAAATAGTAATATGGATTTCAAGTGATACTGCCTTATTAAAAAATTAAGATAGAGTATTTTATCATAATAAAATAACTGTTGCTTGGTAGATAAAATTTGATAGTACTCAATTTGTTGGATTAAAGTAAAAATGGATTTTTTTAAAAGTAATATTAATACTTTAGAAAATTTCTATTTAAAGAAGATACCCAATCAATATATTCTTGTTTGTAAAATGTGATACTACAGAATCTACTAATATAGAGGATTTGAACACAGACTTTCAAGTTCCCTTCAGCAAATCACTCTATCTCATACAATCGATACACATGATCACACATGTGAAAAAGATAAATTCAAATATTACAGAATCTGCTATTATAAAATCACATCTTTGTTGTGTTATATATGTGAAAGGAAAGAACAATAAGAGACTTTGCAATAAATTAGCCTATGGTGAACTTAAACATGATTTTCATAGGAGATGTACTCATAAGTATTATCTTAAAACGCTAATGAATTGAAATATTAACCACTTTCACCGAAAATAATAATATTTTGACAAAATGTGAAGTTTTTCAAGAAGAAAAGGTTGCTGCAGAAGAAGTTTAAAGACAGATATCATTGCAAAATATAAAATTAATGAAAAATAATTGTGTGTTGAATTATATGTGGTTCACAGATACATTTCTATTATTATACAGAACTCATCTCTTCCATAGTACAGATGGTTCATTAATTGTTGAAGATGCTAGGTACAATAACAGCAAATTACTGAAGGCTATCCATTATAATCAGATTCAGCTAAAAGTACTCATAAACATGGAAAAATCCAAAAATTGTACTCACATTTTTCTCAGTAAAATCTTACTATTTATATATTATAAATAAAATAATGAGGATATGTATTGCCATCATATCTTTTTACAAATGTTAGTTTTTTACATGAAATAAAATTATATAATTTTTAAACAATACTAAAAAAATATTAAATCATTTCTCAGAAAAAAATATTTACAAGAATGACATATTCATTTTGAAATTTAATTCAGAAGATTATATTTAAAAAGATAAATCTTGTTATCTAAAACCATATTTACAACATAGGATGTATATAGTCCTTCAGATACCTAAATAGTCTGCAGTTACAATACATTTTTTTACAAAGTAAGGATTGGATTAAGTTCATGAAAACAGACTGCTGATAAACTTGTCTTATTAATAACCATATATAAAATCTTTTATAGGTGAAAAAAATTCTTAATACTGTACTACCATGTGCTTAAAAAAGTTTTTTTTTTTTTAAATATTTTTCCTATATCAACGATGCATTTCTTCTTCCTATTCTATTTCTTCAGAAATATATTCTCACTACTACATATTTAATAGCCAGCATTTATTTATAAGATTGTTAAAATTAATAGAACATGTCTAAATTTTTATGCCTGTGATACAATTGATTCCATGGTCATTCAAATGGTTATCACTGGCTTTAAAATGTTAGCTTATTCAAAAATGTTTTTATAAAACTCATAAATATTTTAATTGGCAATACAATTTTCAAATTTATGATTTTGTCAATCTTTAGTTACAATATATTTTGTATTTTTAAATACAATTCATCATAATATTCATTGATTACTATTAGTATGAAGAGAAATAATTATTTGATTTCAAAAAATTTCAATTTTTATCTTTTAGAAATTTAGTTTTCATTTTTGAGATTGTCCGTTTAAGATATTGAACAATTAGCAGCTTTGATTATTGATATTTCACTTTATGGGCAATAAAAATTGGATGTCTTTTAAATTCATAAAGATTTGCCATTTCTTCCTGTACAATATTATGTCAGTTCCCTGTCAGATGCTCCTTATTTACTCTTTTTCTAGTATTCTCTCTATAAGAAAAAATGTTATGTCTTTCCAATTTTGCCATGTAATATAAAAAATACTATTTTGTATTATATATATTGTACCAAGATCATAGTTGGTACATAATAATTTTATCTAAAAAATTTATTAAAATAATAAATCAACAAATCAATAAATAAGTTATAAAAATCTAAAGAGTTTCTTTATTAAACAAAATGCAGTTTGCTGTCAAAACGTAAGATTAAAAGTCAAATAGTTTTCTATTATTAGTTTTGAAATAAAAGTTACAATTAATTAATTAAAGAAGGGACGGGGGTTTTAGTTAGAAAAAGTCAAACTAAAAGTTTCACAAAAAGAAGAAAGAGTTTATTATTATTAGTTGAAATATAATTTAAAAAGTTTAAAAATATAAATCTATTTTCATTCGAGTTTAAGTAAAAGAAAAAAAAAAGGGGTCATCTAAAAAACTAAATAGTAAATTGTATTAAAATATACATGTGCATAATTGATGAATGTTTGTTAGTAAAATATATATGTGCGATGGTAAATAATGGATGCGTAATAAATATTAAAATGAAATAAAGGAAAATTATATTTGGAAAACACTCAGTGTGGGCTACTAATAAAAATATAAAAACAACACGTTTGCATGGCTACTAATTAAATGATCTCAAAAACACATAGTTAAAGGATTATCAAAGGAATTTCGACAACAAATATTGCCGGAGGATATCAAAATGAAAATATGCATCATGTATAAATAGCCAATTTTTTATCGGACATTTAGTCAAGTTAATTGCATAAGAGTTGCATTAGAGTTGTGTTTGAGATAACAGTTCAATACAATCTATCAGTGAGTTATATCAGAATCAAGAATGTAGTGTTAAAACCTCAAAAAACATGTTTTTTTTTAGCCTGAGTCCAGAAAAACAACAAAACCTGCCCGTGAATAGGCTAATGCTTATATAACAACTTGAAGAGTCACCGTCAATATTTAACTGTCTCCAGAAACAATACCAATGAATAAGAATGAAACCTCCTCAAGAAACTTCAAATCTAACCGGTTAGATATACTTCATTAGAAGCAGCAAACAGCAAGATGTATCCACATTTAAAATCTTAGGTAAAACATTTTCTTACATTTATTTCTAAAGTAGTCATTGCATTCATAAAATCAAGAGCCAAATTTATGAACTCTATAGTATATAAAAATGACCTATTAATTTGTGTGTTCTAAATATATGTGTTTTATGTTCTTTAATGCTTTATTATATATGATAGTGTGTGAATTAATATGTGCATGATCATTATATTTAAAATACCAGTATTATGCTAGTAAATAAGATTTATAAAAATATTTAAAGTTAGAGTATAAATGTCAATTAAAATAAATTGTCTTTAAACTTAAGCTTTATTTGTCGGTCAATTCTTTTCATCAATTCTTTTATCAATTCTTTTCACCATTAATTTTGTATAATCTGTTAGTGATTACAAGTAGCTGAGTTAGTTTATGGGTATAACTTAGGCATTGAGTTAGTGGCCATTGTTCAAAGTGCATTATTTATTCTCTGGATGAATAGCTGGCGCCCATGTTTATACAAAACAAAAAAGTGTTTTGAACTTGGTGTTGAATTTAACAGTCGAGAAGAAGTTATGTCCTGGAAATGTAATGCTAGTTATATATTTTATAGCTATCATTTGGACATATATACTCTCTGAGTATGTTCTTCTCTGCCTAAGAGACTGGTGTTTCGAACCTCTTATATTCGAACCCAGTACAGTATATAATAAATCATTACATTTTAATTAATATATAAAATAGTTTTTAGAAAAGTAAAAAATATAAAGAGATTGAAATTAATTATTACTCAATTTAAAGGGTAACCATTTCATCAATTAGACATCAAATCATTCTTTTAATTATTAATTATCATTTATTTAAAAATGCATACACGTTACACTAAATTTTATCTTCCATTATTTTATTAACAATATATGACTCCCTTAACTAAAGATTTAAAAAAAATGAAAATCACAAAATTACCAATCGTAAAAGATATGCATATTAAAATATTATGATTAAAAAACATAAGTTAAAAAAAAATTCAAACTTTTTATTTGTATAGCAAAAAAATATAACAATCTTTTAAATAAAAATACTGATGTTGATGTCTTCAAATATCTTTGCAATAATAATTATAGCAATTAGGCCGGATAAGAGTTTTGTTAGTTGAGAGTACCTGGTCATACAGATTTAAAGCATACATCTCATATCATACCTATACTACAATCTGCCACTGAGCATCAGTGTAAAACCTAGAATCACATAACTGTTAATCATAAGCGCATTGATACTCATTTAACCAACTCAGAAGAATCTCTGATCAATGCTACTTAAAAAAAAAAATGCATTTTATGATATTCTTCCAAATCAAATGTGTATCATAACTTCAAAACATAAGTTCTTTGCAATGGAAAATATAATTCAAGTATAAATTTCAGAAACAAATAATGTTTTATTAAAAGATATAAGCATAATAATATCAATAAATCATCAAAATTTAAATAATAAACTGATCTCACATAAATAATTTAGTTAGCCAAAATATATCCATAGATTGATATTTTTTATTCATTTCTTTCTACATTTCACTACTTATTTATCACTTCATCTTAATAATAATAAAAAAATACAATGTCACAGAATAATGTTGCCCTTGTTAGTTAATGTATAAAATAGAATAGATGTAACATATATCTATATATGTATTATACAAGATTTGGTAAGAAGTAAACATAGTCATTAATATACCAAGATTTCTTAATATTTATACATAGTTTAATGGCAAAACAGCTTTAAATTGTCTCTTTTAGGGCAAAGACTATATTGTTTACGTTTTTTTCATATTTAATTTGCAGATTAATAATAAGAAAGAGAAATGCTTTTAACCTTATTCATTTATTATTACGTTAACTAGACACGCATATATTATTAATAATTACAATGGCTATGTGCCAGATTTTTATTTACTATTTAACTCTGCCTCAAAATCACTCACTATCTGAAATTTGTTTATTTTCTTCCCAAATTCGAATCTTAGGTCGTGGGCATAGCTAGTGAATAACTCTAATCACTTTAACACAAAATTTCTTCATGTATATAATATAGTTAATAGTATAATTCTAAATGTGTATATATAATATTTACTTTAAAATATTATAATACATTAGTAATTTAAAAAAAAAGTTTTTAAGACTGTATCTACCTTATTGAATGTCGTTTCCAATTTTTTTAAAAATTATTTTAATTAAATAATATTAATGAAAAATATCCAAATTTTGAAATAAACAGACTTGCATTCTTCTTGATTGAAACTCTTGATAGAATGATATTGTAATAATACAAATGTATGAAAAACAATATATGATTAATATAATTGTTTTCTGCACTAAGATAATTTGTAAAGCTGTCCCCAGTTCAACGCCCATGAATTCAAGTCGGAAGCTTGCTTGCAATACTCGGTCTATTATCACTTTCCATTTTTTGAATATATATCATATGTAAGAACAAATTGTTTAAGTCAATAACCAGTTTTTGTTATTATTAGAAAAGAAAATTATTTTTGAGAACAATAACATTAATCTACAACGACATTTTTTCTGTCTTAATAAATTGTTGAAGCATGAAAATTTAAATCTTTGAGTTAATAAAAAATAAAAAATGATTAAATATTAAATTGGTATACTTTTTTTTTTTCAACAAACGATAGTATATATAAAAAGTGGATTTGTTTTTCTTTGTAAAGTAACTATTTTTTTATTTTTTTTTTTTACAAAAAATGCAGACTGATTAATTTTATAATTAAAATGTGGATCTATATGATATTTGAATAATATACATCATATTCAAGAATGATGATCTATTAATCTAAATAAATATTTGATTTTTTTTTTATTTTTCAAAATAATTATTTTAATTTTTGTTAAAATAATAATTAGAGCATAAATTTTTTTAATTCTAAAAATTATTAATATAGATTAAAATAATGAATTGTTATATACCTCAAATATATATGTATATAAATCTATTAAAACAAAGATTTTCGCTGATAAAAGTTATATATATTGGCAAGTTTTTAAATTTTATCAGTGCGTTTTTCATCTTAGCTCATTCATATTACAACTTTCAGCCCAAAATTCAAACACGTTTCGTTGGTCCGAATACATAATAGCTTTTTAATAATTTCAAATATCTGCAAAATCAACTGGAATGATTTTTATTATCCGATCAGTGACAGGAGCGATCTGAAACGTTTGTACAATGCTTATATTAATAACAAATAGCTGTAAACATGTACAAATCAAAATTATTTATTTGCAACACACACACATATATTAATGATGTCTTGTTACTTTCAATATTTCTAAACCATAAATGTATCTTGATTATGACCACGATGCTGCACTATATCCAAAAAATAACTCTAATATATTTAGGCGTGTATTAAAAACTATTGGCCTCATAATTACGCTAAAACCTAAAATCATTTATTTCATGCAATACAATAAGATTTGTAATTTCATTTATAACTAACAACTATGTGTTAAAATTAAGAAAACTGCTGAATTGACCGAATCGATATGCATAAATAGGAAAAAAAAAACAACAACTAGCTATTCATTTGCAGTACAATTTATACAATGAATTTTCAGTAGTTATATAAAACTATGGAAAACTATTGTATATTTGCTAGCTCTAATACACATAATTGACTTAAACTACCTATTTGAATTAATAGTCTATCTGGAGTTAAATGAATAACTCATTATATTCCCCTAGTAATAATAAATTGAATCAAATACGATTTTAAATGTTGAATCAAAGTTGCAATTCAAGATGTATTCAATGCAGTTTTATAAATTATTTAGGTAAGATTGTAGAGATGATAACTATAAGAAAGATACTTTTAATGAAACTTGGATTTAAAAAAAAAAAAAAATATTAGATATAATCAGCACTTTCTGGTATAAATGATAGATTTTATCAGTTTTATACCCATACAGGCACAAAATAAAGCTGAACGTTTTATAATGGTTTACTAAGATCAGATTAGTTTGAACAGCTTAAGATACTGATTTCAAAAATAGAAGAGGCTAAAATATGTGTTATTTTTAGAATTTTTGGAGTACTGAAGTTTTGCAATTAGAAATGGTTAAAAATGTTGTGACAAAATTAACAATTAACTTAAACATATGTGTGAAAAAATTGGACAATTATTCTGGTCTAAAAAATTAAATTGTGGATGCAAATGCAGTACTCCCTCACTGGCATGCAAAGAAAACTAACAAAGTGAAACCAAAACGTTTAATTTTTAAGACAAAAACAGATATATATATATAAATAGATGTTTATCTATTTCATAGTCAATTATAGGATCTTACACATGTAAGTGGGCTGATTTACAGTAGTTGTGAGGATAAAAAAATATTTAGAATAAATTATTTGAAGTAATAATATAATGATTAGTAGTAAAATTTTAAAGGGTTATTAAAAGTAATATTTTAGATTAAAGTATCAGTAATAATGCAATAGGTTTTTGTTATAAATGGTTAAATTTAAAAAAAGCTAAATAAATTTTATGAAATAGGTTAAAATAGTGGAGCTAGTTTTTCTTATCAAAGATTTAAAATATAGAATTAGAAAATATATTTAAAAGAATGTTTGTTTAAATTTATGATTGTAGTAATGTTTGTGGCAAAAACAACATACATTAAAGAGAATAAAATTTAAAAAGTTTAAATAAAAATCTATATTTAGTTTAAATAAAAAATAAAAGAAAGATTACAAAAATAAGACTGATTTTTAATATTAAAGTTGCATTTTTATATTCGGACAAAAATGATTTGAAAATACGGTATAATTACATAAAGATAAAAATTACTTAATCCAAGACAAAAATTCAATCAATTAAATAATTAAAATACTTTTTGGATTCTCATCTGATCCTTTGTGTCAGCCGTGGGTGGCACGATTTCTAACCAAAAACACATTAATATAAAGTTCCCGGGCTAGCGATTCTCTGTTAATATTGCCTTTTTTTGTGGGTGTTTGTTTACAAAGTTTACTTTCTTTCATTTCTGAATTATTTTTCCCAAATAATATTTTTGATGATGGAATAATAATAGTTTTTTTTTTTTTAATTTTTATTGACAGGAGGATCTTTTTTTGGTATGTGTTCAAATAGTAATTTGTGTTTTTTTTAAATAATATTACTGTTTTTGTAAAATTGGATTGACAAAATTCAAGAGAGAACGGGTTTTTTTGATGGATCTTTAAATAATAATTTACGTTACTTTTATAGGTTTACATTTGATTGCCGACAACAATTACTGGGAGAAGTGTTTTTTTTTTGTGTGTGTATGTTTAAATAAAAATTAAAACCGTTACTTTTATCGGTTTACATTTGATTGACAACCGATTTGACTCCCTTTCATTTATAAATTATGGTTTTGGTTCTACAAATAAATATTTTTGACAATGGGGCAATAATAGTTGTAGTTTGTTTAATTTTTTATTGACAAGAGGGTGTTTTTCGGTGTAGGTTCAAATAGTAATTTGGGTTACGTTTAAATAATAAGTTACGGTCTTACTTTGATCGGTTTACATTTGATTGCTGACACTAATTATTGGGGGAAGGGGTGTTTTTTTGTGTGTATGATTGTAGACAACAATTATTGGAAGAAGGGGTATAACCATTTAAAGAATAGTAGTTTACATTACTTTTAGTGGTGGTGTCTATTTGATTGCTGACAATAATTAGTGAGGGGGGTGGGTGTTTTGGGGTGATGATTAAATACTAATTTACCTTTTATTTTACATTTGATTGCTGACAACAATTATTGGGAGAAAGGAGTTGTTTTTTTTTTTTGTGTAGGTTTAAATCAAAATTGAAGTTACTTTTATCGGTTATATTTGATTTACAACCGATTTAACTTTCTTTTTTCTTTTTTTTGTTTATAAATTATGGTTTTGTTTTGCCCAAAACCTAATATTTTTGACAACGGGACAATAATAGTTGTTGTTTCTTTCACTTTTATTGATAAGAGTGGGTCTTTTTTTGGTGTATGTTCAAATAGTAATTTGGGTTATGTTTAAAAAAATAATCATTTTACCTTACTTTTAGTGCTTTACATTTGATTGCTGACAACAATTAGTGGGAGGGGTGTTTTTGTGTACGATTAAAGAATAATTGTACGTTACTATTATTTTTTACATTTGATTGCCGACAACAATTATTGGGAGAAAGGGTTTTGCATTTTTTTTTGTTTGTGTGTATGTTTAAATCAATATTTAAGTGACTTTTATCGGTTACCATTTGATTGAAAACCGATTTGACATTTCTTTTTTTTCATTTATAAATTATTTGGGTTTTCCCAAATAATATTCAGTTTGACAATGGGACCATAGTAGTTGTTGTTTCTTTAATTTTGATTGACAAGAGTGGGTCTTTTTTGGTGTATGTTCAAATAGTAATTTGGGTTACGTTTAACTAATAATTTACGGTTTTACTTTGATTGGTTTACATTTAATTGCCGAAGACAATTAGTGGGAGGGTTTTTTTTTTATAGATTAAAGAATAATTGACGTTCCTTTTATTTGACCGTTTGATTGCTGATGACAACAATTATTGGGAGAAGAGGGTTTTTTGGGGTTATGTTTAAATAAAAATTTTAGTTACTTCTTTTATTTTACATTTGATTGCCGATGACAACAATTATTGGGAAAAGAAGGAATGTACGTTGGCATCCCTCAAACAAGCTTGCCTTTATGAAGTGAACATTTTCGTCGGCCACAATGAGACTTACAAATAAAAGTCGAAAGATGTTTTTGGACCTCAAATCTGCATATATTTGCAGCACAATCCAATCTTTTCTTTCAGCAGCAGGATGATTTTTTTTCTGCTGTAGAAATATATTGGGTGCCAGCTTTCGGGTCTGGCAATTCCCATCTTTTCAAGTTTTCTGTTGTTTGAATTAGCCATCTTCTTGGTCTCGGAAAATTTCTTGCTAAAATGTGACTCAAAGCATGATCATTTAAAATTTTTTATGCTACCCCACCTTAATCAAGAATTTAGGAGGCTTATAGCTTTATGATGAACAATCATGACACTGTTTAAATTGTTAAAAGGTAACAGTACATCAATTCGTCTTTAAAAAAAAGGCCCCAATGAAAATTTAAATACTTTTGACATGATCAAATTAACACACCCTCATACAATATTGTTACATCAAATACATAACACAGCATTATGATATAGTGCATGACACAAACAACTACGGCATTTTCCTTTGCTTTTAGCATCGGAAAAAGCCAAACCATTAGCCGCTAAGCCGAGTTAGCACTCTTTCTAGATTTTATCGTAGAAAGAAGACTTAACTCCAAGTTAATACTCTACCTTTTAGCATAGAAACAAGACTTAACTCTGAGTTAACAATCTTTTTAGGATTTATTTTAGAAAGAATGCTTAAAGGCTTGGGTGCAGCATGGAAATGGCATATTTCTAGAAATTTAGCTAGAAATAGCGCCTCCAGTGGCTGACATGAAGGATCAGATGACAACCACTTTGAGTATGAGGCACGGTTCCTCGAAAACGTTCAGCCAAATTTATTACTAACTATATTTTTTCTCTAATAATTTACAATTAAGTATTTTTCATTTTTACAAATAAGGAGAAATTAAAACCACATTAATTAAATATAATTAAAATAAAAAGGTCACTGATGTAATAAAAACAGAGATTAATAATATACAGAGAGGTGTTTGTTTTTTTAATAAAAGTTTTTTGCTGAAAAGTGAAAGTGTGTAAGATTTTTGAAAGTTCAATATTATTTTTTAAAATAGTGTTGAAAAGTTGTTTTTGTTGATCAGGGTATTTTAAAAAATGAAATATTAGATTTGATTAAATAATTTTGGTTTTCAAAATGTTGTGTATCCCACCATCAGATCCCCCTCCCTGCGAATTTCAGCACTATGCCCTGACATGCATAGTATTATATCAGAGTAGTATATAAAAAAGTAAATTGTAAATCAGTCCAGTAACATTATCTTTATTGATTTTTGATTAGCAACAGAGCCATCAAGTGGCATGCGGGGGCTAATGACAATAACCAAAAATTATTATTATAAATTATTCTTGATTCTTGTTTTATTCTTCATTGAACAATCATTATGCTTACTGTCTAGAATAAAGGAAACCATCACTGCTATAATCTACATTGAATTCAACATAGGTGAACCTGGAATACAATTTTTAAAGAAAACCATACGATGAAATGAAAAAAATGATGAGTAAAAAGCAAGTATTTATTTCCATGAAAGTTCTTTACACAAATTATAAATCAGAGGAGAGAAATTCTCTTCTGTGTAAGAAACTGATAAAGGAGAATATACTTACTTCAGAGGAAAAAAAAACAACAAAATTAATAATAAAGTAAAACAAATTGTATTTCATTGAGAGAAAAATGTTAATCCAATTAGGAATTCTCACAATGAACTGTAGAAGAAGCTGCAACTTGGAAATGTTTTACATCACATCACATATTATACTTCCAATCTCATATATATATATATAGGTAAGCCAAAGAAAAGCTATAGATTAGACTAATTCAGAACATTAATAACATAATTTTTCTTTTGTAATGGTCTCTGATTTTATTTATATATATATATATTGTCTAATGGTTAATTATATTTCATTATATAAATTATAAATTTAGAGAAAGTTTATTCAATTGATTGATATGTGGAACGATTAGTTGGTTTCTTTTTTTAAATAGAGTTAAAAGAACTACCCCTAAGATTGCCATTTAATTTGTATAAATTTTTAATTATTTTCTTTTCTAGTTATATTTAAAAAATATAGAAAACAATATTTACTTCTTTTATATATTTAGAATTAGTTAAAATTTTGTATCACTTTTTCAAAATATAATGAAAGTAAAAAAAATCAAAAAGTATTATAATTAGAAAGGACTTGAACTCATGACTTTCAAGCTCCCTATAACTATTCATTTTATCTTATGCAACTGATACATATGACCACGTACATGTAAAAAAGATAAATGATTTTCTATATACATATTCTGTGCAGGACCAGCCTATGTTGGTGTTCTCTCCCCATTCAATAGGTAGTGTGGGGAGATGATGTTTGGTTACTGGTTTTGCAGAAAATCTTTTCAAATATAATGAAAGAAAAAAATCAAAAGTATTAAAAGAAGGATGAACATGACTCAAGCAATTATATTAGAATGATAATATGCAGAATGAAAAAGATAAATGATTTTCATATACATATTCTGTGCAGGACCAGCACTCATCAATTGGTCCAGATTTCCATCTCCCACACATATATACAATCAGTGCTCAGTTATGTGTGGGAGATGATGATTTGGATTAACTGGTTTTGCACGAAATACATGCATTGGAAATCATTAATTTTTTTCATATGTATGGAGTCATATCTGTAAATTGTATAAAATGGAGTGGATAGTTGTAGACAGCTTGAATGTCTGAGTTCAAGTCCTTTTAATTACATTGTTTAGTATATACAATATACATTTAATTATTAAAAGTATTATAGAAAGAGAAAAAAAGGATTTCTTGTAAAGTTAATATTTTCAAGAAATATTTAACTTCAAGTAAACTAGACAGTGAGTACAACACCTGTGAAAATATTTCATGTAGAAATGTTCCACTATTAGTATAAATGATCACTATTTTAAATATGATTGAGTTCATCTTGCAAATGAATTGACTTCGCATTACGAAATTATTTTGATCATTAGTTTTATATATATATATAATATGTTTATTATTTATTTTGTATATATGAGATCAGATTGAAAAGGATTACTTTAGTGTATTAAATTTAAGCTATCATTAAAAAGAGTCGGACTCATAGTCCACCATTTCTTATTAATATTATAAAGAGTAAAGAAACTTAATAGAGCATAGATTTATTAAGATTTAGATCAAAGATATATTTGGTATCTGTATTTAATTCTAGATATATATAAGTGTGATTCAGCTATGAAGCTAAAGATGCTGATTAAATGACCTAGATTTATGAAAGTTGCCAGAGTAATGACCTAGGAATATATTTAAAGCCAAGTGTATTTGATCACATAAGAACATTTATAGTGTGATCTGTGATTAAAGATTCACAGTTTAATTAAATCAAAAATAAACTTAGAACATTTTAGTGAAAGTAAGATTGTTACAATAATTTGTTTTGTATTTGCACACTTGCTTGCAAAACTTAAATTAAGGATAGTTCTGAAGTGACTAATAAAGAAAAGCATTACCAGTTAAACAATTTTTCATTGGATTAATTCACAATTGTATATCACAAGAAAACATCAAAATTAGAGGAGTAAATGTTAGAGGACTAAACTCCATAGAAAGAGTTTGTGCTATCAAGAGATGGATAGACAACAGTGATCTGGACATAGTCTGCCTGAGTGAAACAAAACTTCACTGGCAGTCCAATGCAAAGATTCGAACAAACTCTTAGACAATCTGGGGTTCTAATATATCATCCATCCAATGTAGCCTCATCTGTCATAAGAAGAACTCTAAATTAGACAGATACAAAACTTTATATCTTAGTAAAGATATATTAATAATTGAAATTACAATTAAAAATGTATCAGTGATCCCTTCAAAAGAGCCCCAGATTGGCTGAATACACAATTAATAGGATTAACTCAGTCTTGGTCTCATCAGTGTTGCCAATAATATTATTTGGGGACTTTAACATGAGCTATCATCAATTTAATCAGAGATATCTGTGTATTATTAATAGGGTGTTGTTGTGTAAGGATGTTTACCACAAAATGCTTTTTCCTTCTACACATGGCAGCACAGAACTCTAATTGATTTACTCTACTATAGTGGTGAAATTTATCATGATTTAGAAGCTGAACTGCAATTGGTAACTGATTCTGATCATTTAGCCATGTTAATTCCCTTAAATGTAGACCCTCTATCACTGACTCCCATGATCAACATGAAAACAATCAGAATGTTAAGTAAAAAAAATATGCCTGAATGGATATTCTCTAAGACATACATCCTATTCCACAAGATCCAGCTCCTTTCCTTGGATCGATTGCAGTCATGGTCAGCATTTGTGGTAATCTTAGGGTCTCTGATCATCACCTTCATCAGGAGAACCAAGAGGCCCACAAGACTGCTAAAGAATCTGGATACCATAGCAGAAAGAGTCATTAAACTAACAACTATGGAGGCTGGAGTGGAAGAGATCCTTAGCCTCAAAAAGCAATACAGAGATAAACAGAAGGTGCTTGCAAATTACATTGCAGTAAAAAGAGCCACAATCTATTTATCCATAAAGAACAACTGGATGTGAAGCTACCTGAGGTGGGCCACTGATACACAAAGAAGACCCACACCTTCAATGCTGTCTGTAGATAATTGTAACTACATAGAAAGCACTATATTAGAGAAAATAGATAATCACTTTAGGGAGAAGTTATGAGATTGGAAATATTTAGCAAAGTGACCCAGTGTTGCAAGATCATGCCATTACTGAACAGCAAATTTTCCAACAGCTGAGGTCTTATCCAGAACATGTACATACAGGCCTTCATGGGACACCATGATTTGTCTTGTTGCACCTGAGTAATTTCACAGTTAAAATAATCCATCAAGTCATTGGTGTGCTGGCCAGGTAATTTCAGATCATCCCTGACCTGTACCCTATTGCACTTGTACCTTTTCTCAGAAAGCTATTGAATCTATCTCCATTAACTAATTTAAGATCCATATCAGTAACCCCATTATTAAGAAAAATCATCAAATCACTTGTTAAGGATAAAATCCAACAGTGGCTGCTCAGTAAATTTTTTTTGCACCAATTTGCCTGCAAGGGATCATCCACCATGAGGCAGTAAGGATTTGCCTTATTGGTGGAGTATATAAGGACCAAAAAGACATCAGGACCTATTGTCATGCAGGTGGATTTCATGGCAGCATTTGACTCTGTGGTGCCTGTAAAATTATTCTAAATTTTGGAGCGCTATGAGGTACCCAAAGTCTACCTCAGAATCATAGAAAATCTGCTGCTAAATAGATCAATATATACACATTGGATGGCTCTTTGGCTCTAGGGTTTAAACCATATCTATCAATACCTCAGGGATCAACTGTTAGTACCTTGTGTTTCATAGCCTATATAAACCCTCTTTTAACAGCTATTGAGAAATATATTCCTGTAGTATTTGTCCCAGTGCTCTAAGAGGAAGTTCATCACAACTTCCTCCCCTCATAAAAATACTTGCCCAAACTATATAAACTGCTGGATGAATACACTGAGAGATATGGGGTAAGATAATCTCTGAGAAATCTTCTACCTGGGAGATCCATGGGCAACAGCAATTCCTTCAAGATTCTTGGGAAAACCTCAAAACTTTCTTGGATTTCTCATGGTGCTGTCCAGGTCAGCTGTGAGAAGAGCACTGGAAAACAGCATTTTAGAAAGAACCAAAATGGTTGCAAGTGCTCTCTCAGGGATCTACTTATCACTCCCAGGCAAGGCAGTACTGATTAACATGTTGATGCTTCTGCAAATTAATTACTTCATGCCACTTCTTAAACCAACTAGGTCCTTTCAGAATGCAATAAACTCAGTCTGCACTGGCATCTTGTGAAAGTGGAAAACAGTAATCATCAGTTTAACCAAGATGCAGAGACCGAAAGACTGGAATGGGCTCAGGTTGCATGATCTTAACACCTTTTTCATTCAGAAATCCCTATTAATGCTTAAGGCGATGAATGAAAGATTGTCAGTGGACTCATTACAGGATGAGATTGAACCTACTGACACATCACCACCCATACAAAGTAAGTGAGCTATTGAGATTCTAGCATATGCCAACAAATTTTTCAAAGTTATGGCATCATATATTGACAATACTAACCCTTACTGGCAAGTTTACAAATACATGCATGCAAACATTACTGAATTAACTACTGAGCTTGATTTATCTACCAGATTACTAATCAGGAATTTTAAAATTTTGCTACTTGGAAGCCAAACATATTGACCTTATGATAAAAATTAATTTGAAAGCTTTGCCAATGAATCATTTTTGGGTAAATCATATAAATTTCTCTAAAATAGAACCACTATGTAGCTTATGCAAAGTAGCAGATGAAACTATTGGACATATTTTGTTGCTTTCCCATGTTTGAGTCATGCTAGACAAAATATCACAACCAGAGTACGGCCAGCTAACATAAAAATTCTAAGAATCAAAGGTGCTATAATGAGTGGTGTTTTTGCTGCAACTAGAATGGAAATTTTCCTGCTTTATGCCATGTGGTTAATTAGGAATTATTTTATTTTTAAGTAAGAAAGTAAAGAACCATGGGAGATATGTAAAAAATTTATTCGAAGGACTATGTTCTGGGATAGCTTATTAATGCTGGAAAAGCTCTTTGGGGACACTTGGGGGCAACTTAGGCCACTGGATGAAGAGCCTATTCTCAGGCATGCTAATTAAAAATTAATTCAAGGTTAAAAAATAAATGGTCCAGTCAGATGGAGAATGACAAAGGATCACTGCCAATCAAAATATGGACTGCACAATGATTACTGGCTAAGTCACTAAATAAAAAGCCAGTTGTTTTGATTTAAAACTAGTTATATAATAATTATAGACTAAGTTTGAACGATAAGCTTCTTGGTCTGATCATGAAATTAATTTGTCATAATAATAACTAATGTGTCAAATGAGTATATTTTCTAATTTGGAAAATTATTTACTGATGGTTGTTGTAATAAGTGTAATAAATCTAAACAAATGTATACCAACAAGATTTATATTGTAATTGTACTATTTTCCTTAATAAAAAAAATAATAACTTTAGATATTGATAGTATTAAAGAAATATCTGATCTATAAACAATTTGTAATGAAAGTATGGTTATTGTAGAAAAGAATAATATATTTTATGACAATTATGACAATATGTAAATAAATTATTGCTTTTTCTTTATTTGTTTAAATTAGTGTGTATATAATTTATTTTATATATATTTTGCATTAATGCCATGTTCATTTCAGCAGGAGTAATTCATGATCTTGTCATTTGACCTGATATTATATATAGTGGACCATATATATCTCACTTTCAGCATCACATATTAAGAAAAAATATATTTTTTAATTATATTAATTTAAGTGTATTTTAAGTTATAAAGGATATTTGTTTTGGCTTATTATTATATATAGTTGCTTTGTTGAAATAAAGTTCTCAGAAGACAAAAAACAAGAATTTCTATAGTTAATGTAATTTAAATTATATATATTATTATAATTTTAATATCATGACTTAGTACATGTGCAATTTGTTTTGATGATTGTTAATTAGTATTAATTATTATTTATCCATAATTTAAGTATAATAGTTTATGTGGTTTATTGGTTTCTAAAGTTGTCTATGATATTACTATTAGATGCTATTAAGTATCTAAAGAGTAAGTGTAAATGATTGTACAGTTTGAAATATTTTATAAGAATTACCCTTTTTGTTTATCAATATGGGTATGTTTAAGACCATATGAAGAATATTTATATGATTAATTACTTTTATAACAATAAGATTGCTTTATAAATAATATTATTGTTTAGTAAAGAAAAGCTTCATAGAAACATGTATTACAGTCTTTTATTAATAAATGTTCACTTAGATAAGCATTTTATGCAATAAAAATTAATTTGAAGTGATTTCCTTCAAATCAAAAATCCACTTAATGATCTAACTTATTTATATTCATAAAATGATTTGACTGTTTCATTTCCAAATTTGAACATATCTTTAAGAATATTACTAATTCTTCATACAAGAGTAGCTAGTGGAGAGAGATCAATTTTGAAGTTAAAAATTATAAAAAGATTGGCTGGAAAATTTGTCAGTGATAGCTATAAAGAAAAATATGTAGTACTCTAAATGTTGATGATATTGTATTTAATTTAATTCTCTAAAAGCTCAGAAAGTAAATTTATAATTATGCAATAGTAATTTTTTCATTGTTATCTTTAATAAACATTAAAATGCATATAAAATCATGTAGTATTTGCTTTATTTTTTTAGAGAGAGATGGAGCACCAATTACTGTTTTGCATAAGGGTGCTGATGACTCTTTCTTTGGTCCTGGAAATCAGTACTAAATTTTTATTTATTTAGCATGAACAAAAATAATTTAATTTACTAGAAAAAGATTACTGCAAGAGTTTACTGTAGTAAATGCTCATGTATGATAAGTTTATTTATTTATTTTACTTTGGTTCTGCAATCAAGTCATCTTCAACTGAAGATTATTAATGATGGTAGTCTGATATTAATTCTACTGTTCTAATATAATTTATCACCTTATTTATATGTAGAGCCACATCACAAATTTTAATATGCTTTGGTGTTTAGAATTTTTTTCAGAATAATAAAATACATTATGCCATAAAAATTTATAGAAGCAATAATAAAATCATAAAAGAAATCCATTATAAATCGTAGATTTTGTTAATGAAAAAAAACCATAGTCGATACAGAAAAACGATAAATTAAGTCTTTTATCTAAAATACTATTTAAAAACTTGTTTATTAACTTTAAAAAATCTATATCAAATAACATGAGTAAACAAAATTAAATCTACAATAAATTAAGTTTTTTTTTATTATCTAAAACACTTCTTAAAAACTTGTTTATTGATTTTTAAAATATATATCAAATAACACGAGTAAACTAAATTAAATGTAAATCAATTTTTGATCTATTTATCAGACAATTTTATTTTTATTTTTTAAAAAATACATTATTTTAAAAACAAAACAAATTTATGGCATATGAAAAAATTAACAAATTCTTGTTGTTCTAGAGTTCGCTGACATAAGTCATAATTTCATAAGTATGAGAACATACTTACAAAGAATAGTTTTTTAAAAAAATAGTCTGGTTATTGAGAATATAAAATATTCAAAAAAATTAATAAAGGGGTATAAAGATATGTTTAAAAAATAATAAGATGTAAAAATAACTAATATTACTCTGCTAGTGTTAAAAGGCAAAACCAATATTTTTGATTTATATCAATTTAATTCATTATCTTTTTGTTTAGAGTATCACATTGCACTACTATTATAAAAGTTTCAATAACATATATCATGACAGGATGGTGTGATAGGGAGAACGCTGGGGTGATGGAAAATCATCATCAGCAGTTAAACAAGATATGATAGTAAGTGAGATTTAATGAGAGATATTAAAGAAATGTTTACTCCTTAAAACTATATAAGCAATTTTATATTATAAAAGAGATTATGGGATCTCTCAAAGACCAGCACAGTTTTCAGTTAGATCAGAAGAGATCAGTTAACTCCTTAGAGCAACTAAAATATAATTATACATACACCAGCATTATAATGTAAAAGTAATTATAAGTACTACTCAAAAAAAAAATGTTCCATTATCATGAATGATCCATCAATTAAACTACAGCAACAGTCAATCTTGTGACTAAATTTGAAATGTGTCTATTGTATACCAGGCTAATTATTGAACTTTTGCCAGCTTGGGCAATTATTTAAACCATAGTTTGGATGCACAAACTTAAGTGCTAATCCATTAAAATACATAAGAATCAAAACAATAATGCTGGACTTTTAAAACATGCTGCTCATCATCAATGCCCTTGATACTTAGTACCATTAATGTACTGACCAATTATAAATTTAATTTACAATAGATTAAACAAATAAAATGTAGTACATGGATTTTGAAGAATATAATCCTCATGCCAAAACCAGAACAATGTCACACCAGAATGACCCTGCACTAAAATACATCCCCATTCATTTATTCAGTCATAATACATGAATCTAGCTCAGAAGAACATAAGCAATTACTGTTATGGTGACTAAGAAATGATGCAATATAATTTTTAACAATTAAATATAAGTTTATTAACAACAACAAAAATGTTATTAAGGTTTTTAAAGTATGGCTCTGCAATTAGAAGCTTTCTGTCTTTAATTAACATACAATAATAAAAATATCACACTGTGATTTACATATACATGATTTACAATATTCAAGTTATTATGTTTTAATTTACATTATTAATATACAAAATTTAAGTTACTATATGGTATTTTACATTTATGTTCTATTAGGATTACTTAAAACCCATTCAGAATACAGACATGTAACTGAACATATTTGAATTGACATTTAATAATAAATGATTAAAATTTTACATATAAGCATTTATATGACAAGCATTGACATATATACCCACATATATGTGTGTGCATGCAATTTCTGAACATATTTGACTTGATATAAAATAATTATAAAAAATTTTAGGTTATATAAAAATACAATAATTGATTATACTTTTTCTATAGATGTTAAGTAATATAAAAACAAAATTCAATTTATTATGTTGTGGGTTACAGATATGTTCCAATATACAACACCTATATATAGCTACACACAAACATATGGCCTAATAATTTCTAAACATGCTTGAATTGTTATAAAATAGTAACAAAAAAATTTAAGAAATAATATTTGATGATAGAAAGTTATAAATATCATTGCACTGATGTGCATTGTAATTTATTATTTAATTATCCTTTTGACTGCTGATTTATTTTTTCAGAAAAATGATCAAAATTGTTCATTTTTTATTTTATATTTTTATAATACATTTATGAAGAAATAAAAGTTTTGAATAGCACTTATCTATATACTAATAATTATTTATTAAGATCATATGAAAAAAACATTTATTATTTTTTATAAAAAAAAACTATGAATATGATAATGGGGTGAAAATGAATGATTACATTTAAAATATTAATAATTGATTTGACCTTTCATGTTGGTCAGATAAAAGTTCATGACTTAAAATTGGTTAGGCCTTAATTGTTAATAAATGATTAAAAGTTCATTCAGTAAAAGTTTATAATAATTAGAGTTCATAGTTTATACTTTACATTAATGGGGCTCCTGATTCCTTGTGCCAATTTCCATGAAGTCTTTATTATTTAAAATTTCAGAGAAGACCGGTCTGTTGTTCATACCATAGTTATCAATCCAGAGGCTGACTTAGCTGGTTTGATCCTGGAACTATTTTATTGTAAGACCCATATGATTCAGGGTCTACAATAGTGCCATTCATATTTCAACAGTCACTTCATTTGAAATTAGTAAGAGGATGAAAAGTGTGTCTTTTCACACTCCTTCTCAAAAATCAAGCTGGAACTATTCTTAATTTGAATATTTTTCTTTTTATACTAAACTTATGGATTCACCAAACATGATTCCTGTTCCAGTGGTTTTCATTTGGGTTTGAGTGTTGGTTGACCTTCCACAAGCTGGTAATGCACAATTTTTATAATCTCTTATCTGACCTTTAATTATAAATCTGCCCCAAGGGCTCATTTATTTTGGATTAATTAAAACCAATAATCATTTCCATTTTGAGTTTTAACACAATAGACAATAATTTAATTATTGTACATTTTTTATCTTTAAATTTTTAAGTTTTTACATTAAAATTGAGTTTTAAAATACTTTTTTTTAATAATGTTTTCTTTTAATAATTTTCCATCTGTGCGATTTATATATATATGTTTTTGCATGCTTTTAGTTTTCAATTTTTAAATTCTAACTTTTATTTAATAACTTTTATTTGCCAACATTTAAATTTTAATTTTCTTTTTTTTTTAAAAAAAAAATATAACTGCATGTGTGCCTGTTACAATATATATATATATATATATCATGGTAACTCAGTATGTGTGTACATGATGATAGAGAATGGGAGAGTTATAAATTTGTCAAACATATAAGAAAAGGTGTGGTCACATTACTGTTTGATTTCCAAGGCAATTTTATTGTTTATTAGATATTAGTCTCACTACATAGAAATCAGTTACACTGTGTAATCTTGATTCACAAAAATTATTAATAAATCTGTGAAAATTAATATGATAAATCTTAATATATTTAAGAAACTACAATCTTAGGAGGAAATCCTTTCAAGAATTATTTAATAATAAATTGTATAAAATTCAAACTCAAACATTAATTAATAACTTTATCAAGGCCAACTTCCTAATAGTAAGGCAAAGATACAATAAGAGGGCAACAGAACAAAGTTTAATCTCTTTCAAAACATTATTTTAGCATACATATAAAATTTCAATAAGTATTAAATATATAGTAACATGATTTCAAAATATTTTATTTCTGAAAAAAAAAAAAAAAAGCAAATAAAATTTGCACATTAACTTTAATCAAAAAGGTTCAGAAAAGAGAAAAAAATGGTTTAATTTATTATCTTTTTGAGGGGTAGGACAAATTTACGTTGATATGTTTATTAAATGGTAATAAATCATAATATATTACCTTCATCCTTTTTAAATTCAAGACTATTCAAATATTTATTGACTTTTAAGTATATTTCTATGTGAGAAAAAATTGTGTACATGTGAAGGTGAATGTACTAACAAGGATGATAATAAGTGAAGAAAAGATGAAGATATATGGTATTTACATAAGCTTGCATTTCAAAGCATAGATAATATTGTGCTTAGCTATTCAAGCAAAAAAAAACATTTTTATTAAGCAATATATTTGATTTCTCATAATAGTCTTGTTATCATAAAATAGAGCAAAATAATCAACAATCCCAAATAATTCAAACATATAATATCTCAAATATGAAAGAAATCCAGAAAAATATGTTATTTCATATTTGTGTTTCAAATTCTAAATGATAAAATAAGAGTAGTGTCATAAAAAGCTCTAATCAACCATATAATAGTAATAATCATTATTATATACTAGGGATGAATTAGAGGGATATGAATACAGACTTTCAAGCCCCCATTCAGCTCTCCACTCAATCTTATATAACTGATGCACATTATCACGTAAATGGAAAAAAGATAAATGATCTCCAATATATGTATTTCATGTTGAACCAGTACTCATCAGTTGGTCCAGATCATCACACACACCCCATACATATATATAATCAGTGCTCATTTTATATTAAGAGAGCAAATCTTCAAACTTTAATGAATGTATATCTTGACAAACATATATTTCAAATTTGTGAATATTCATATTGCAAGAGTAGTATTTTACACGCAGTTTTTATTGCAATGGCAAGGGAAGAAAAAATATATATTTACAGTAAATATTAACAGAATTAAAATAAGTTTTTATATTTCACACTTAATCAAATTCATGGGCATGTAAATTTTCATGCATCCCTAAATTTGACAACCAATTCTCAATAATGATAAGACTGGTAAATATTTTTTTTTTAAAAATCAATACATTTAAATATAAACACTAAGAGTTTGTTTACATATTTTGCACCTTTTAAAGCACTTCATTTTTATTATAAATGGGGTTTTAAACTCAAAAATTAAATAATAGTCGATTTAAATTGATGGCATATTAATGAAAAAATAATAATTAAAAGTACATGGCTATTTATCTGTTTGCTAATATCCAAATATTATAAATGATGATCTTCTTTTTCCCATTGAGAATTTAAATCGTTCAAAAATAAAAACTAATAAAAGTAAAAAAATATAAATGACAGATTACATTAAAAAATATTCGAATAACAATGAATTCTTTTCAAATATATCTGAATCCATTGACATTTTTATACAGTAATAATTCACCCCCCAACAAATTCACGAGATTTTATTTATTTTGGATAGATTTCCATTTGGAATTATAGATAATTTTAATCAGATTTCATTAAGTAATATTTGAATTATATAAAACTCTTTCTTTCCATAGCATAGCCAAAACGTAAACAGCACTTTTCATAAGGTAAAGAATTTAAAAAATATATATTAAATACATTTTCAAATTAATTGCTATCAATTTCATGGATTTTGGTATTTTTCGGAGATCATATACATATATGGAAAACTTATGCACGATAAATTACTTAACAAATCTAGCAATTTATTAATTATTGAAAACCATTCAATTAATTTTGCTAATAATGTAATTATAAGTAATAACGGCACTGATAGACAATTAAGAAATAAGTAGACTTTCAGGTATTGGCAATAGAGCAAATGACCATATGGTGTGATCTTTCCAAACATAATAGAAAATAATAAAAGTGAGAATATTTATAATAAATGGAATTCGTTCCAAAAGAAAAAAAACATACCTCTCATTTGTTTCTTTTAAATTAAGTCAAATGTTTATTAGAATTAATAAATTTTCAATAAAGACATATATCAGAGTGCAATTTATAAAATATGGCAAAGTCTATAAAAAAAGGAAGTCTATTTTGACTATGAATTAAAAAATAGATACTTATAGAAACGACTCTAATTATTAACTTTAACTTAAACAATAAAATATATACAACCCTACCCTGGATAGTTTAAGAATTTATAGCTAAATAATTCATATTAAATGCGCACGCACGTATAGCGTTGAATTCCGTGTGAGACAATTACAGTAATGTGACAAGTGAAAAATGAACATTGTTTTATTGAAGATAGATTTATTTTTTCAAAAAAATACCTACAACTATTAGAATGTGAAATAAAAGGAAAACTTATTTACTTATAATACTTTGTAAACTACATAAAATAAGATGACACAAAACTGGAATCACAAAGTATAATTTTTAACTATATATTTTAATTGTAAAATTCTATTGAAAGTATTTTTTTGGTGTCTTTTCTTTGGGGGGGAGGGGTGATGAGAGAAAGATGAATAAGATTAATATATTAACTTGGCAATAAAATATTGCAATATCAAATGTCAAGTTTTTGGATATGATATGGAAAATAAAATATACAGTAATCTATAGGAAAGTAATTTATGGTTGATAGGCATATTTATTTTAAGATTTTGTAATAGGCAATAATGAAAATTGTGGATGCCTTACAAAATATCAAATAAATAAACAAAAAAAATATCAAGCGATATATATATAGTTTATTTGTGATTCATGAATTGGTTTGTGAAATTATCAAAAACTTTTTTTAACTTTTAATTTTTTTGTCTATTAAAAATTGGAATGGTCTTAAATGACATCTAATAAAAATGAGCATATAAATAATAATGATAATAATAATAGCAACAACATTAATAATAATTACTAAATCCACCAGTGCCTTTATTTTTTTTTTTTGTAATATGTTATATAAATTCAATTAATCCATTGAATACTTTTTAGCAAAAAAAAAATTGTATATCAGTACCCACAATCTTACGGTTAGACTGTCCTGCAGTATTCTTCAGAGCTATGATGTAATTACAAATAAAATAAAATAAATAACTATATAAATAATATCATAAAAATATAAACAATTAACTTAAGAAAAATAAATAACAAAAAATAAAGAACATGTATAATTTATATTTATTTTATATTTCATGTGTATTTTATTTTATATTAACTAAATTATTTTAATTGATTTTGATTATATTTAATTTATTTTAGTTTAATTAGGTTTAGTTATATTTTATTTGATGTTACTTTTCTTTCTTTCTTTATTTTTTTTGTTAAGTCTATTTTTTACATTTTTATGGTATTATTTATATAGTTATTTATTTTATTTTATTGTAATTATATTATATCTCTGGAGAAGACTGCAGGACAGTTGAAATGTAAGATTGTGTGTACGGATATACAAAAAAAAATTTTTTTTTGTTAAAAAGTGTTCAAAATAAGGAGGATTAATTGCATTTATATGACAATAACAATAATAATAGTTATGATAACAATAATAGATATTTGAGTATTAACTAAGCTATGACATACTACACAAGCCGCCAGTAGATAAGATCGACGATCAAGCAAAACAATGTGATGGCAACTGAAACATTGGCATGACTAATCGATAGAAGTGATCAAGGTATTTTTATGGTCAACTTCGAGATTATGTAATATTGCGATGAATTGTGGTAAATATCTGTCTTTTACCTGCTGTCGTATTGCAAGCAAGAGGTGTTTTTTCTATTGTCTGTTATACGCCATTTTGTGAGATTTTCATTTTGCTAATTGCGAAATTATTGCTTATTTTACAGTTTCATTGCTGTGATTTGGATTACTAATTTTTGTGATTTTCATTAATTATTGCTATTTATTTAACATTTTTATTGCTGACTAATTACCATTTTTGTGACTTTTATTACTAATTTACATTTTGATTGCCGTGTTATGTTTATTACTAATTTTTTTAACTTATTACTAATCAACAACTTACAAGAAAATGTCGGATATAAAATTGTGGGACTTACCATCTTCTGAAGATGAAGCAGTTGAATTTTTCCAAACATATGGAATTATCCCGAGTGGGAAATTTTGTGTTAATGGCCATCCTATGACTATATATATTAAAAACTATGAGAAGCAATGGCATTGCAATGTTAAAGACTGTTGTAAAAGGATCACTATCAGAAAAGTGACTTGGTTTGAAGGATCCAGAATTAGTTTGGTCACTGCGATCAGATTTATATATAGTTGGTGTAGAGAATTGACATCGGTACGATTTTGTGAGAAGCAGTTGGAAATCACCAGTAAAACAGCAATCGATTGGAACAATTATCTCCATGAAGTCTGCACATGGAGACTATTGTGTAAAGAAAAAGTGAAAATTGGAGGCCCTAACAGGGTTGTTGAAATTGACAAAAGTCTTTTTTCAAGATGAAAAAATAATGCCGGCAGAATACTCCCCCAGCAGTGGATATTTGGTGGTGTTTGCAGGGAGACGGATGAATGTTTTGTGGTAGCCATTCAAGACAGAACTGCATCCACTCTCATGCAAGCCTTCAGAGACAATGTGCAGGAAGGATCTACGATTTACAGCGACTGCTGGAAAGGTTATAAAACCGATGAATTAAAGGAGGCCGGATACGATCATCTTCAAGTCAATCACACCTATAATTTTGTGGACCCATCAACTGGAGTCCACACTCAAAATATAGAAAGGTTGTGGGGCTACTAAAATGGTGGAACAAGAAGCACAGAGGTACAGCTAGACAACACTTGGATTCGTATTTAATGGAATTCATGTGGAGGCGATGCTTCAAAGATGACCCTTTTACTTCTATTTTGCAACATATCCATGATTTCAGTCCACTTTTATTTGTAAGTACAATTTATTTAATATACTTTTTTTTTTTACTTTTGTAATTTTGTTTCATAAATGATATGGGGAAAATTGCTTGTCATGGCGTCATTTTTCCTTGTTCATTATAACAGTAACTGAGAAAGGAAATTGTTTATAGTTAAAATTTTGATAATAATTTTTTTGCTTTTTTTTTTTTTTTTTTAAATACCATCCCAAAAAAAATATGATTTTTTGCCTCTTATTGTAGCTTTATTTCACAATACGATTACTTAAAAATTGCTTATAATAATATTCTGGAAACAGTACAGCTAAAAATTAGTTGTAAAATCAGCCATTTTACGTTGTTCAGTATCGCAGCATTTATGAAAGGCAGTTACTTGTAGTAAATATTTGACAGCAATTTTTCCCACTTTTTCTTTTAATATAATCAATTTGGATTTATTAAATACCATAAAAAAAAAATATTTTTTTTACCTATTATTGCCTTTTGTTTGTTGATTATTTAAATATTGCTTATAATTACATTCGGGAAACAGTATGGAAAAAAATTGATTGTAAAATCCGCCATTTCACCCTTTTTGCATATCGCAATATTTACGAAAGGCAGTTACTTGTAAGTAATGAATTTGGATTTAGCTATTACTTCTTTTGTTTGAATATTAAAATATCATTAAAAATACTGATTTTTCATTAAAGATTTTTGATTATTTATATTTACATTTTCATAATTATTTTACCGTAGCAAATTATCGTTAATAATTTTTGGTTTATCCCATTTTTCATATTTACATTTGATTAATTTTTTTTGTTTGAATATTAAAATATTATTGAAAATACTGATTTTTGATTAAAATATAATTGAAAATACTGATTTTTAATTATTTATATTTACATTTTCATAATTATTTTACTGTAACAAATTATTGTTAAATATCGTTAATAAATTTTTGGTTTATCCCATTTTTCATATTTACATTTTCATAATTAAGAGTTTGCATTTTCAGGCATTTTGTTGTTTACAGGGCCAAATGATTATTAAATATCGTTAATAATTCTAATGATTTTTGATTGTTCATATTTACATTTTCTTAATTATTTTAATTAACATTTTAGTCAATTTTACTTATTATTCCATTTGTTTGTTTCAGAGTTTGGCCAAGATGGTGGACATCTCTCTCTCCTTCTTTGATATTAACTATGATATGATGTACTGCCTCAAAGGCATATTACTCTAATCTTGCGATCTTCACGGTGACTTCTCCACATGATCTGTGGGCAAATTTTATCGATTGAGTGTGTTTGGAGATCACTAGGAGACATTATCTTAAAAATCGTAAGATTAGAGTAGTATGTCTTCGAGTGTAGTATGTCATAGCTTAGTTAATACTCAAGTAATAAAATATATAGTAAATAGCATGTATAAAATTTTACAATATGGAGATGACCATTAAGGACAAAGAGATACATTTTAACAAAACATTTTTTAGTATGTAACATAAGATATTTACATATAAATCTTTTAATTTTTATCATCTTAAGTAATAAGTATTTATTCATTTTTGTCTGTGTGTTTATATGCAGTTGCAAAGTAGTCTCAAAAGCTAAAGTTTTTTAATTGATTCTCAACTGAGTAAAAAAAGAAATCAACTAAGTCACTGAATAGACATAATTTATTTAATGTACATCTTAGATTTACCAATACGTTGTTTAATCTGACACAATTTTGCAATTGCGTTATCATTAAACCATTAATTTGCAAGTAATTATTAAAAAAAAAACAATGAATTTTAAATAAACAGTAGACAAATATATTGTTTTTAATAAATTTAATCAATCATTAATCAAATAAAACAATTTTTTTTTATTACCATATCAACAAAAAATTAAATACATATAAACAATAATATTAAATACAAGTTGTTGTTTTTTCAATTGAAATTTTCATGATTGTTTTTGAAGTTTTAAAACACTCTTTTCACACAGAAGTCATATGTAAAGTTAAAAACCCTGTTACATGAGATTTTTAAATATGTTTATAATTGATTACAATATAAAAAGATAGCAGAAAAAATTAATTAAGCAAAATTATATTAATCTCCTAGGAATATTATTTTTTTTTTTTTAGTTATACCATTCCCCTTTTAAAAAATCTATAATATTAACATTTGAATAGACACCTATTTTACATAAAAATTTTATTTTATGCATTGTGCAGTACAAATTTCATTAAATTCTTTTTTTAATAATAATTCTTCTATTTGACATTTACAGTATCAACGTTGTAACGAATGTATGATATGTATCAGCTAAAATATGTATTTTGTGAAAATTTGATAATGTTACTTACTTGGTAAATTTAAAAATATAGTACTGACAAAGCAACTTTTCCCCTTTCCCCATCAATCATTAGTTGTATAAACAAAAATGATTTTTCTTAACATATTTCAATTTTTGCTTAAACAATATACATACATATATATTTTTAAAAAAATAATCAAACAAATTAATTTAAAATAATTGTTGTAAATATTTGAAAACCAGGCACTCTTTACAAACCTGGAGCTTAATTGTAAATATAGGGAATTTGAACTCAGATTCTCCAGCATCCTTCATCTATCCACACTATCTCATACAACTGATACACATGACCACATACATGTAGAAAAAATAAATAATCACCTATATACATATTTCGTGCTAACCCAGCACTCATTAGTTGGTCCAGATTATCATCTCCCACACACATATACTCAGTTTATATTAAGATAGCCAATCTTCATACTTTAATGGACAGACTTCAATCTACTCCAACTTTTCAGCCATCCATATCATTAAAAATGTGATGATGAAAACACAAATCCCATGCTGATGCCAATATTATTACCATCCCCATGTTGACCTCAAGTCACTCTGATCCCTCATGTATAGGACCTTATCCATTTAAAGTATGAGGATTGGCTATCTTAATATAAATTGAGCACTGATTTTATATATGTGTGGGAGATGATAAATCTGGACCAACTGATGAGTGCTGGGTTAGCACAAAATATGTATATTGGTGAATATTTATCTTTTCTACATGTGTGTGGTCACGTATATCAGTTGTATGATATAGTGTAAATAGATGAAGAGTGCTGGAGAATCTGAGTTCAATTCCCCTATAATAATTGTTGTAATAGAAACAACCAAAACTTATTTTAATAATAAATCTCTGTCCTGGAATATAATGTCCTTTATGTAAGAATTCACTATATCAATCATCATCAATTTATATTCACTATTTTTATTTATAATTGATTATTTACTACAATAATTTTTAAACAAAATTTGTACATTTTTCTTTAAAAAATATTATTTCACTAAAATGGCAGCCATTTTGTAAGATTGGTGATGGCATAGGATAGTGATTTCATTAAACTACAGTATGAATAAAATAATGACATTCATGCTAAAAATAGACATTATAGAGTTTTTAGCACATACTTTACAGTATTGTGTTTTGATTATAAAATTCAAATATGATTAAAGTATGTACATAATTTTCATTCAATATCTTTATAATACAATCAGTGACTTTTATTTATGTTATATCAAATAATGAAGATTTTTATCATTAATGATTATAAAAAGCAAAAAAGAAAATGCTAGTTAACAAAGTATCTTAATAATAAATTTTTAAATGTGTACAGTGATTTTGGAATAAAATTCTTATAACATTATTTTGCCTGCAACAAAAATACAATCATCATAATTGTCACCATAATTATAAGTTGTTTTGATAAAAAAGTATTTCTTGCATTATAAAGTTTATAATTAACTTATTATGATCAAAAATTACTAAACTTAAGTTAAAATATCACTTATCCTTAATCTTAAATCAATAATCTAATAATTTGTTTTTAACATATTCAAAATAATAATGTCTTTTACTATAACTAAAAACATATAGTATCATGAAAAAAAATTAATCATTTACATAATTAAAAGTTTAGCAATCAACTGTATATTCAATTTTTATTTAATTTTGACTGCATTTATATAAAATAAATAAATTCAAAAACTGTTACCTTAAAAAAAATTAACAACCATTGTAAAAAAAAATCTAAATTTTAATAGTTAGATTATGAAAAAATAAAATACTTTCATACCTGAACAAAAATTGCACCAAAAATAAATTTCAGTTAAATTATTTTTTCTATGTGTTTTATTTTAATTTAAATAATCATGATTCAAGAAATATTATTCTCTGACTGCATAAGAAGCAAAATGGTAGACTGACAATGAAGAAATTATAATTTTTTAAAAAAAATTATAGCTATAAGTATGTGTTTTTATAAACAAATATTTTCTCATGATTAGTACTTTTTAAAAAAAAATTAATAATATGCTTAGTAAAATGTTTATTCATTAATTAACAGGTTTTTCAATTTTCAATTTTATTTTTTTACTCAGACTTTAATACATTTTGAATTTAAGTAGTAAATTTACAACCCATAGCAACTCATTATAAATGCTTATTTTTTATGCAAGATTTTTTAATTATGAAGCATTGTGAAACTAAATGAGCTTGCTACCTAAAGAAAAGATGTAATAGCTTTTTTTTTGTTTTGTTACTTTTTCAAATCTTTTAAATTAAAATTGATTAGATTAAACTTATGGGATTAAAAATATTAAATTAATAAACTAATGTAATTATAATTCAAACATGGTATGGATACCAATCTTTGGAATGGTATTAGTAAATGTTATATAATACATTTTAACACAATATATACAATGCAGACATTATTAACACACACATATATATAATGCAATTTTATTCAAGATTATAAAAAATGAAGTGATGTAGTTACAGAAAAAAATTTAAAATAATGAAAATGAGAGGGAAAAAAACACATTAACATATATAAAATCCTGTACTCAAATTAGTTGTGTATATGGGTACATAAATTCACTCAATTGTTATTTTTTAAAATATTAAATATATCCGTCATTGTTTTTATGGTGAAAATTAATGATGATGATGAAATGCAAAGAATATAATAATTATATAATGTCCAATTTATAAATTTTATATAGAGTTGCATGCACAGATAGTAATGCTTATTTTCATATACTACCTTTGTGACTATGTCAACATCTGTATTATGAATTTAAAAAATTAAAATTTTATTTAAAATAGATCAAAGTGCAAAATTATTAAAGGCTTTAAAAAGACATAAAATGGTCTATTTTTACATTAGTAGTAATTTTTAAATCACTAGCAATAATTAATATGACTCTTTTGTTAGTGTCTTTATAATATTCAACGGTTGTTTTCTCTTAGATACTTGAAACTGCTTGAGGGTGTAATTTCTATATAAACAAACAGAATTACAATGTTACTGGGCCATTGTTCTTTTTTTACCCCAACTTTATAGTGCTTTTTTTGATTTACAATAAAATCATAAATAATGAAATTTATCTAAAAAAAATAATAAATAAATTGGATAAACCTTTTTTTTTTGTTAATTCTTATTTTTCTAAAATGAAATTTGTAATTTTAACAGAATAAAAACAAATAAAAACAATATCATGGCAATGCAAATCAAATTTTAACATGAAGAAAAATAAATAATTTCTCCAAAACAAAAACATCATGGCCACACAAATAAAATTGTTAATTTTAACAAGAATAAAAAAAAAAAAATTTCCCCTAAACAACATCATGGCCATGCAAATATAATTTGTAATTTTAATAAGAATAAAAAGAAAGAATTTATTCAAAACAACATCATGGCCAAAAATAAAGCCGGTATTTTCAATTGGTCTTGCGATTTATCTCATGCAAACATGAATTTTAGTGTGATTTTATAAAAATCATGCTTACACCTCCCCTTTGACAATTGATTAAAGTGTCACTCTTGTCTAGAGAAGCGGGGCAGAGTTTCCACAATTTTTATTACCTCATACTACATCATTGGATTTGGATAATAATGACTTGGGCATGTGAATTTGAAGACTTTTGACAGTCTCATTTACAGACACCCTCACAAAATACCATAGTGAAATTTAAAATGGGATTGTTTGTAGAAACTGCACAACACAATGTCCACATTAGTGGCAGCTGCCATTTGTGGCAGAATAAACATCCTACTTCTGTGCTGTAATATACTTGTATCCAAAATGTTAATAATGGGATTGTTTGTATAAACTGCAGTAGAATAATAATACATCCCATGCTGTAGCATAGAAATATATACTGTAGCTAAATTTAAAATGGGATTGTTCATATAAATTGCATAACACAAAGTTCACTGTAAGTGGTAGTGACGTCTGCAGCAGAATAAATGTCCTATTTCTGTGCTGTAGCATAGAAATAGGTGCCACAGACAAGTAAATGGACTATTTCTATGAGTAACCATTGGAATAAAATGTTACATAGTGGCATGGTCACTTAAATGGCATATTTCTGTGCATTTGCATAGAAATTATACCCTCAAGCAGTTTCAATATGCTAACAGAAAACAACCTATTCAACATTTCTAGAAAAATGTTACTCTTTATCCAAAAATTTTTGCTTACATTCTCTATCCCCAAATTTATTGCTGTTTCAGTTTTAACTAAATAATTATCATGCATTGTGAGTAAGTGTAACATTAGCAGTTTCAATAGCACAATATTCTTATGTTAATTTACTTTCCCTTTTTTAATATTGAAACAGTCGACCTTAGTTCAAGGTCGAGTTTCACCTTCAAACACTGTCCACGTGACATCATGTTTTTTGTTATATATAAAACGTATATTATAGTAGCATATATACATAAATAAAATTAGAGGGTAAGGTAGTTTTGGATTTTATGAGCTATGATGTTTTACACTTAGCATGTTTTTTGCTGGTAAGATTTCATCAAAGATTAGATAAACGATGTCATGGCAACAAAGTCACTGGCAAGACTAATCCTTGGAAATACTGATTTTTTGATCGAGGTGTCTCGCAAGAATTTAAAAAGTCAAGAGACCTATGGGAAATTTTGTTATTTCTCTGTCTTTTGCAGTTTTGATATCGACATGAGCACAGTGATTTTTTAGATCATATTTTCATATCTAATATGGACATATTACTAAATAGAGTGAATTTTTAACTGTCAATTGGATGATATTATAGTAATTTCCACCGTCGTTATTTGTAAGTAATTTTCATTTTGTTTCTTAATAATTAAATATAGTAGCTTTTAAGAAATATATCACCATTACAGGTTATTTTTTAATTTGTAAATTTCATAATTTTATGTACTACCTTTTCGGTTATTTTTTATTTTGCTTCTTTTGGGTTGTCTTCTTTCCATTTTTTTTTTTATAAATTATCCTTATTTTCATTAAAAAAAGACTACACTTTTAATTTCATAATTTTATGTAATGCGATTTAATTAGGATGTTTTATGTCCGCCATTTTCATGGTATGGCAGATTCGCACTATATCAGGAAAAGTGTTTTTTATTGTCTCTAATTTTAAAATTACAAATATTTTTTATAATTTTTTTTGCAATTATTTTGTATTCAATTTGAATTTATAATATTTTTAGTAAATTACTATTAATTTATGTATTTTTTTTTTTTGGCGCATGTAATTATTTTGCTTTTTCCGAGTAACTACAACATGGCGCCGAGATGGCTTTTTTTTTATGTCCACCATTTCCGCTGTATAATAGATTCACACTATATCGGAAAAAGTGTTTTTTTTTTGTCTTTAATTTTAAAATTATAAAAAAATTTTATACATTTTTTGTCAATTATTTTGTAGTCAATTTGAATTTATAATAATTTTAGTAAATTACAATTAATTTATGTACTTTTTTGGCACGTGTAATTAATTTATTTTTGCTGAGGAACGACACGCTAAGCAAAAGCATATATATTTGACAGTACCTATTTAACATTTTTTGGTCTTTTAGAGAATTCTCTTTTTTTTTTGTGCTAATTTTTGCTTTAAATCAATTTTTTTTGCTAATTTTTGCAGTTTTGCTTTAAATCAATTTTTAAGTGGATGTCTTATATATATATATATATATTTGACAGTACCTATTTAACATTTTTTGGTCTTTTATACAAATTATTTTTTTTTTGTGCTAATTTTTGCAGTTTTGCTTTAAATCAATTTTTAAGTGGATGTCTTATATATATATTTGACAGTACCTATTTAACATTTTTTGGTCTTTTATACAAATTATTTTTTTTTTGTGCTAATTTTTGCAGTTTTGCTTTAAATCAATTTTTAAGTGAATGTCTTATATATATATTTGACAGTACCTATTTAACATTTTTTGGTCTTTTAGACAAATTATTTTTTTTTGTGCTAATTTTTGCAGTTTTGCTTTAAATCAATTTTTAAGTGAATGTCTTATATATATATTTGACAGTACCTATTTAACATTTTTTGGTCTTTTAGACATTTTTTTTTGTGTGCTAATTGTTGCAGTTTTGCTTTAAATCATTTTTTAAGTTAATGTCATATATATATTTCTTGCTCTTAGATGTCATCTACTAGATGTCCTCTTTTGTATTATTATTGCTATTTTTACTGGTTGACCTTTTTAGTATTATTCTTGCTATTAGATGTCCTCTTTCATATTATTCTTGCTATTAGATGTCCTCTTTCATATTATTCTTGCTATTAGATGTCCTCTTTCATATTATTCTTGCTATTAGATGTCCTCTTTTGTATTATTCTTGCTATTAGAAGTCCTCTTTCATATAATTCTTGCTATTAGATGTCCTCTTTTGTATTATTCTTGCTATTAGATATCCTCTTTCATATTATTATTGCTACTAGATGTCCTCTTTCATATTATTCTTGCTATTAGATGTCCTCTTTAGTATTATTATTGCTATTTTTACCAGTTGACATCTTTAGTATTATTCTTGCTACTAGATGTCCTCTTTCATATTATTCTTGCTATTGGATGTCCTCTTTCATATTATTCTTGCTATTGGATGTCCTCTTTCATATTATTCTTGCTATTGGATGTCCTCTTTCATATTATTCTTGCTATTAGACATCCTCTTTAGTATTATTATTGCTATTTTATCTGTTAGCCTCTTTAGTATTATTCTTGTTATTAGATGTACTTTTTAGTATTATTGCTATGACTACCGATGTTATTACATTTTATTATATTAATATTTTTTTTTTTGCAGAAACAACAAACATGGCATCCGATTTCTACCAGATGGCTTGCTGCTTTATTGCTTTTTATTGGTATGATGTATTGCCACGAAGACTTACTACTCTAATCCTTTGATCTTTAACGTAACATCTCCACGTGATTTCTAAACACATTTTATCGATTAACATTGTCAGGAAATCACTAGGAGACATTATCTTAAAGATTGGAAGATTTGAGTAGTACGTCTTTGTGGTAATACATCATAGCAAGAAAATTACTAAAGTACCGAAGGTAATTTTGTATATTTTTTAAAATTGTATTTTTTTATTTTAATATGTTGTAATTTATTTGTTTTCATAAAATAAAATGTAAATTCAAGATAACTGTCTGAAATAATTAAGGGGTGGGGAGTTGGTCTTATGATTTTAAACCAGGAAATTGTAAATTAAAATTTAAAAAGTAAAAGCTAAAACAAAGCTAACGCATTTTAGTTAGCTATTCACATTGTTTTCTTCAAATCCATTTCCAAGCAGGAAATTGATTTTAGACAGTTATCTTAAAACTGAATCTTTACTAACAATAGAGTAAAGATTCTCCTAAAATAGAGATCCATTAGAGGCAGGAAATCTATTTTAGAATAAATATATAAATAAAGCTAAAAAATTGTTATATTAGAGTTGGGTCAGTCGTTGCTAGGGGACTTCATGTCTGTTTGAAATTTGGGAGAACCAAATTGCCAACCGCTGTCTTCAGTTGAACCTTGCCGCAATGTAGCCCCAAAGAATGCCGCAGCAGATTCACCAGTGCTTCTAAAGAATCCTGAGGTAACCAGCCAAAAGACTGTATAACCGCCTTATCCACTTTTAACTGTAATTTAATTTGTAAGATAATTTCATTATATTTAATGCTTTCTTAAAGCTTTGTTAACCGTTTACATCAATTCTTTGCTGCCTAAGTATTATGCAATCCAACTCATGCTTATTATTATTTTTATTAGTTAGTGCGGTTATGATTTAAGTTTATGAATATTTTTATATTTTCGTCCTTTATTTATAAATGTCACTAAAAACTTAATCTTATGAACTTCTATTAAAAGGGAAGGGTGGGGAGTTAAAATGAGTTCTTATTAATTATTTTAAATACTTCGTAAGTTTGGGTTATATTTTAAATGAATATTTTTATCTAAATGTTTTGTAGTAAATTAATACGAAACGTATAAATATTTTGCAATCCGGGATGGCTATTGGTGTCCGTTAGTGTTATAAATTTCTTATTGATCATTATCGACACAAAGACTGGCTACTTAAATTTGTTTGATAATTTGCACTCCTGTAATCTTAATTATTATATTAAAATATTGATTCAGGAATGGGGGAGCAATGCAAGCTTCATTAATATTAGTTAATCATAATCAATGACTTTATATTACGTAGGTCATTATACTCGCATGTTATTACATATTTGTTAAACCATTTAAGGCTTTTCTTTAATAGTTAAATTTATTAATTTTATATTATTATGATAGCATTGCTAGCATATATCTAATTATTTATAAGCCATATACGGCTTCAATCTGATTCGCCTGTACCTCACTCCAGGGAATCACGATCATTTCACTAGTCATTCTTCTCCTCAAAGTATATATATTATATACTGCTTTGAATCACCTGTACCTCACTCCAGAGATTCAAAGCCTCATCATTCGTATCCTTGTTATAAAGAAGTATACGTTTACTTCCAGATTATTCAGGTTAGAGTAGATGAAGCAATGTATAGTTTGCTGCGGTCCGGCCTATAGTATCTTCCTACCAACCCTCTTCTTCCTGTACCGTCTCAGCAGAAAGCTGGTGTGTACCATCATTATATAAAATTGGAGAATGACCTTAACCTGGCCAAATGTGTCCTTTCCTCTCGTTGATATATGCTAGCACCGCTATCTCTTACAGTTAGTTTCCAGCCTGTTTAGCAAAGTAAATCGTAATAATATGCGATAATTAAACGTTCTGTTTTCGCTCTATTTGTTGGTGTTTAAACCCAACTTCTCGTGAAGCTGCCCTCCCTCTTTACTGAAATAAACTTTTCCTGCAAATATTGAGTTTACGCTATATCCTAATGTTGAAAATATAAAAGAAATAATGTTTTATACTGCCGATCAAAAATGTATCCGCATTGTAATTATTATAAATGAAATATCGAAATAAAAACAATAAACTTATATATTAAAATCTTTTAATTAGCGAAACTCGAATATACTTTATAAATGTATTTTATAGATAAAACAGCCACCAAACCACTCTGATAAATCCGCCTCTTGTAACCGCCGCACTAACTTAATATTTGTCAATATAATCTTAATAATATTCTTTAATGTGTATACTCAAAACAGTTTTATAAGCATAAAGTCAATTATATATATATATATAAAATCATCATCAATTATGTTAAAATAAATATTTATATTTTAAACTTAATCCAGTTGTTCGAATCTCATTATTGATTATTATATTTATGTATACTCGTAACTTAATATCTTGGGGTTCACTCAATCTCTCATCATCATCACCAGTTGAGTCTCATGTAAAACGTTGTAGCAGCGGGCCGGGATGTAATGAATTTATGTGGTATCACCGTAGGTGTTGTTCATAATGTTATAGATTTGGGGAATGGACAAATAGGTTAGAATTCATGATTGCTCCTGACCTGTGTATCTCGTGCATGATTGGATTCAAGGTACTATTGCCTAGATTCTAAATCTTGTTGGATGGACATACATTTTCGACGGATACAATATTTCATTAATTGATAATTTATTTTTATTGAATATCCTACAACTTCAGCAAAAGACTTTTTTTTTCAAAACTAAATCAATCATTTTTATTTAAGATTTTTTTTACAATTGGTAAAATTGCTACTGTCATTGCATTTTGCACCTTATAGTTATTTTAAGACAACATTTCATTTTCAATTTTGCAGCAGCAATAATAGCACAAATGCTGGTGTTTCAATTTTAAATCACTAAGTAGATAAAATAAAATGGCTGCAGTTATATACACAATTTATACATTTTTGTTTAATATTTTTTTCTGAACTATGGTTATTGAATTAGCAGGGTTTAGAGCAGAACCCCATGATTGGACTGTATTATTATTATTAATATATTTTTCTTTAATAAAGTTTGCTTAATTTATTAAAAAATAAAAATTATTATAATAATATTCTATTATAATATGCATATATAGCGTATTAATGTAAAATAATGTAAGTAAATGATAAGCATAATAAAAAATATATAATATAGTAATAATATTCAATATTCTAATAATGTTTTAGCATTTTTGATATTAAATAATAAAAATGCATTGCAATGATAGTCAAGTTCATTCAGTATCGTATATATTTAAATAAATAATAAAAAAAACTTCACGTGAGTTAAAATATATCTTCATGTTTTTTGAAAGCACTAGCATCTATACATACTAGTGTTTAATATTTTTTTGGTTTGTATATTTTTTGTTTTAAAAATAGAGACCACTTTTTGGTAACTGCATTTCAAAGTCTTATTGAAATTCCTGCTTCTTTGAATTTATTTTCTAAAGAACTTTCGTTTATTTCATTGCGATTTTCATGTCGACAATTGTTTTTTCCCGTTATTTGTTCTGTATTATTAGAATGGCTGTTTTTATCAAGTTGTTTCATTTTATCAGAATCATTTGTATTAATATCAGGTTCAACACATTTATCTGAAAAAAAAAAAAAAAAAGTAAAAAAACTATTTGCATCAATAAATTATTGTGTAATATATATATAATAATATAATAATCGTTTATCTATTTATATTTCCTTAGTATTTTTTTATCACTTTGTTACTTAATATATATTTTATTAATTTATTGATTAAATGATTTTAATTTACAATTGTAGTTAAGCAGTTGTCCTGGGTTAGTGGATTCGCTTCCCAGCCAATGCTATGTGGCACATGAAAAAAAAAAAATTACAATTGTATTAAGTTATACGAATTATTTTTCATTTAACATCTTTTTTTTTTTTTAATCTTAAAAACATAAAAGACAAACTGTCGGCTCAGTCTCTGTAGGAGTATAATTCCTCCTCTATCATCAAGAAAAGCACGGCTCAGTCTCCTATGATCAAGAAAGATAGTAATATTTATATTTATTGCTAGTGTGCTACGTTTATCTAATTAACTAATATTAGCCTGAAACTACTATCCATACACTGATCAAGAACTAGATAGCTAGCAAAGTGGGTTGACCAACTGAATTTGAAAAACATTTCATTATCTCAAATTCTAGATTTGAATTTCAAATCGTTATCATGGTGCTTAAATGTCTAAAGACAACATAAATAGTTTTTAATTTTAACATTTTTAAAATTAACTTTTAAAAAAAACAACCTAAGAGGCTAAATTATGTTCAGAAATTAACAAGTATTGACAATTATTATTAATAAAGAACCAAGTCTTTTATTTTGTTATATATATCTATGAACAAATGTCAGAAAAGTATCCTTAACAATTTTGTCAAACAGCAAATCTCTGCTAAACAACAAACTAAATTCTTTCGGTTGCAAATATTAGATAAGAGATAAGATCATTTGGAAAATAAGCGTTATGGAGATTTGATTATATATATACACACACATGCCTTAACCAAAAAGAAAATGAAGATCTAAAATAAATAAAACAAGTTAAATTTATTATTTGGTTAAACAAAATTAATAAATATTTGTCTTATTTAGAAGAATTAGTAATAGGTGTGTATGTGCATGCCTATATGTTAATGATGTTAGGGCTCATTTAAGTTTATGATGTTATTCTAAAATTGAAATGCTAGAATAAAGTCTGTTTTAAAAAGTAGCAAATAATGACAAACTGTTATTGATGAAAGGTTATGCTACTTTATTATCGAATTAGCGTTTTCTATATCCTCATATAATAACACGTTTATATATTATAGTATAGTGGCAGAATGGTGGGCACTGGAGCTCGATGTTTTTGCATTGTGGCTCCAGATCGGTCACTTCCAATATTCCAGTGTCTTACAAACATTCTTTTAAACGATTCAATTATTTTTATTTGTATTATGAGAAATAAAATTACCAAATTTTTCTAATTAGTATTTCGTTAGCAATATAAAAAATGACCAACTAAATTTCACTATCAATTTCAAAATAAAACTATAAATACGTCTTTGATAAAATTTAAAAAAAGTTGGTTAAAATATATGAATAGATATGTTTTAGTTCTAACAATAGGTAAATGACATTGTGACTTTGCAATCTTGGCACTCAAATATAATTTATCTAATATTTGATTACCTTTTAAGTAGAAAAATGAAGATTTTAAGGAGCTGATAAATTTCAAAATGTTGCTGGTGGATTTAATAAATTCAAATACACTATCTTTCATCACAATAATATAATCACATTAAATAAATTAGTTACATCTACAATTCTTATTTTTCCAACTTGATGGTAATAAAATAAGACTTGAACTACATTTCATAACATTAAGCTACTGAAAACTTTAAAGAATCATATTAAACAAGTAAAAAATAAAAATATGTTAAGAAAAGAAAAAGTAAAGATTAGGTATTATAATAACTTAAAAGAAAAAATAGAATACAATTGAGATGCAAATGTTGTGAACATAATAAAAAGAAATTAATCAAGAAAATAAACAGTACAAAAAAAAAAGAATTATGAAGAATTTTGGAGGTATATAAAAAAAGAAACAAAAAGAAAAAGATAAAGAATAATTTTAAAAAGCTAATTAATGTATATGTAAAACACTGGAAGAAAAAAATAGTATGTTTTATTAGAGAGCTTGATTTATGAAAAAATGGATAGAGTTGTTGATGTGGAATTGAAAAGAGCAATAAATAGAATGAAAAAAACAACTAGATAGTATGACAATTGAAATGGTAATACTTATTGAAAGATATGTAAGAATTGATGTAAAAAGATTTACTAAAATTATAATTAATAATAACATTCTCCATAAACTGAAAAGTGTGAGAATTACATGATTATATAAAGTTGTAATTAATAATTTGTAAAGTGCATACTCATTATGTAAGTAATATATATTAAGGCTATAACTTTAAGACTATGTGCCTAAAATGTAACAGTAGGGACCTCTACAAATCTACACACAAGATCAACGACTTTAAAAGACAAGAGCGGCCATTCTTATCTTCAACCCAATTTCTAATTATATAGGTGAATCTTACATAATGAGTATGTGCTTTACAAATTATTAATTACAACTTTAAATTGTTTTTAAAGATTTCTAATTATAAGAACTTCACACTGACTCGTTGTAAATCGAAAGTTTTCACATATGTTAATTTGTATAGAAATTGCAGACTTCCTTCTCAAATCAAAATGCTTTAGATTCATTTATATAATTAGAAATTAGGTTGAAGATAAGAGTGGCTGCTCTTGTCTTTTAAAGTCATTGATTTTGTGTTTAGATTTGTAGAGATCCCTACTGTCGCATTTTAGGTACATAGTCTTAAGGTTATAGCCTTAATATATATTATTATTATATAAAGAAAAAAAAATTGGATTGTTAATGATTTATAGGCCAGTAATAATAACTTTAATAATATATAAAATATTTACATATAACTTAATGGATAGTGTTAACATTTTAATGGAAAAGAGCAAATTCTTGGAAAAGATTCAGAATGGATTTTATTCAGGGAGAAACTTGAATATAATTTGTTCTTCATATCTACGTTGAGTGAAATGTATTATAAGAAAAATAAGTCATTACTTATTGAATTTTTGGATATAAAAATAGATTCTGGATAAGTCTTGAAAATATAGTATAAATTTTAGGATTGTTATGCATGATTAAGAGCTTTACAAAGGAAATTTTTTTATAAATATTAATTATGTGATATAGAATAAGTGAAACCTAAATGTGAAATTGTATTGAAAAAAGGATCTACATTATCACTTTTATTATTTATTTTGTTTCTAAAAAATTTTGGAGATTGAGATGAGAGTTCTGTTTTTGTCAATATAGCAATTTTTATCTAATAGTGTAAACATATATTGTTATGCAAGAAATGTTAAAAGATAGAAAGAATGAAAATTAGTCAAGCTTTGGGAGCTGAGAGGTCAGCACAGCTGCCTTGCAAGCAGTTCTTTGCAGACAGTTGTTGTGGATTTGCTTTCCTGCTGATTCTTTGAAATATGAAAAAAAAAGTATTTAAATTAAATTCAATAAAGAAAAATTTAAGATCTTAATATTTAATAAAAAGAACAAAACAGAAGATTAGAAAATAGATATGTTTTTATGAAAATATTTTAGTTGTAAGTATACACCAGACTATTTTCATTATCTAATCTAATATTAAATACTAAATGTCTTTTAGAAAAAAATAACTTTATTTAAATCTTCTAATTACATTCAACAACTGTTAGTAATAGCACACAGGTTAGTATATGCACAACATTTAGAGGGATGTTATTCTCTTCTCTTCTTCAGGTATTGCTAGCCTGACCAGTAAAAGTACTAGCATGGGAATTAAACCTGAACTCTTAAATTCTTGAAGATTCAATTTTAAAGTAATTCTTTAATCAACAGAACTATCTTGCCGAAGGCAACAGTCAGTAAAAATTTTATATAGTTATCTATGAGGTTCCTCCTGATTTCTCCACTTTTTTCTAAAAAGAAAGTTGATTAATAATTTCTGTACATTATGTATAGAATACTAAATTGATTTATGGGATTATTCATCACTGTCATGTGATCAGGTTCTTTGAATTGTCTACTTTGTACCTTTTCCTCTCTATCTAATAAATTTTGTATTTTCCTTATTGAACATATGTTTATTGATACATACAATATTAGATGATGGAAATAGTCCAATATATAAATACAAACTAAAATAAATATTTGTTTTGCAGAAATGAAAAAATATGGGTAATATATAAAATAAAAAAGTAAATTATACAGATAGTTAAAAGTTAAGTTGAGAAACAAAAGCAAAATAGAAAATGAATTTGATTAAAATTTGGTTTATTTCTTATATAATAAATATGAGTTATATAGAATAATTTTAAAAAGTTGATAAATTTTGCTTTAATATTTGGGGAAATTCAGATTTTTTTAGGTAGAGCACAAAATGCAAATAAATATCATTGGGTAGTGAATTGTTGAAAGAGAATGAGACTAACAAGGGAAAATAAGGTAAACTTTTTTTAATGAAAGAAATTTAAAATAAATTTAAAAAGATTGAATGGTTGCAGTATAGGAATAAAAATAGTTTAGTAAAATTGGAGTTTATTTGCATTATGTAGAAAGGACAACAAACTCATTAGACAATGTCTAAGTTAATGGGCAGACAATTTATTTCCTATATATTTATGGGGGAAAAAATGGGATGTGCAGGAATGGTATTACAGATTGGTAATTATAGTATATTTAAAAAATGAGAATAAATAAATTAATAAAGATAGTTGAAAAACAAGTACAAACAGAAAAATAATTTGAACTTATATAAAATAAAATATATAAAAATATACAAGCTTTATATATGAGTACACTAAAGAGGGATTACTGTTATTTGTGAAAGATAAAGAACTTTAGATACAAAAAAAAAAAAGAAAGCAAATAGAATAGTCAAATAGAATATGATTTTTTTTATTGTAGATGTGGTTCATATGAAGATAAAGAAGATCAGCATAAATTATATAAAGAATGGATGAAATTTAAAAAGATAACAATTTTATACATTATTTACTATTTATATGGAAATTAAAGAATATGAGGACAAAATATTGAAATTAATAAAACAACTATTATTAAAATGGGATAGGAAAAAAAATAAAACAGAACTGAACAAATGATTTGATTATAAAAAATAAAATGCTAAATAATTGTTTTAAGGGGAGAGAATATTAAACTTAAGTCATTTTGACATATAGCCTATGCACAAAATCTTCTGACTTCATTTAGGGAGATGTCATTTTATATTGTTTTACTGTCAATAATCTGTCAATAATCAGATAATTTAAAGAATTATAAAAATAAACAATTTTTGCTGGTTTTATTTTCTAAAAAGAAGAAAAAGAGATGAGTAAATTAATAAAAATAGTAATTGTTGATACATGTAAAATAATACTAATGTAAGAGAAATTATGTAACATTCTCAGTAAAAATAGCACATATAAATTAGAATTAAAGTTTTTTAAAAAAATTATTACTTTATTAGTTTTGCTTCATTGATAAATGGTTATAATTTTTTTTAAAAAGGATTTAAAAAGATTAAAATCTATTGTTAACTAATAAATTTGACTTTGCATTAAATTTAACTCAGTGCATTAAAAAATAAAGTTAAAATATATAGAAATGTATGTCTAATATATATATGCATACCATTATTAAATAAATTAAAAAATAAAAACAAACAAATAAATAAAAAATTACATAAATAAAATATGTATGCATATGGATATATAAAACCATTAAAATAAGATTACTGCAGGTTTGATTAAATAAACAAAAAAAAACAACAATTATATTTTACAGCCCCGGAGAAGATTATTAGATATTCAAAATTATCAGAAACATTTTAATACAATGCATTGTTAAAAATTTAAAAAAAAAAGAAAAAAAGAAACATTTATTGTTTTATTTTAAATTATAGACCTACGAATCTTCTGTCAATTTTGTGGTTTTTAGTAAAGGCATTATCAGATAATTTTAGATAATTTTGAACTCAAAACAAAAGAAATTGGATTTTAAAAATAAGAAGAAATAAAAAAACTCAAATCAGTGAGTGTGAGTTGCCATTTTGCATTGAATTTGCAAATTATGAAAAAAAAAAAAATTGACACTTTATAGACATTTGTGCTATGATTAAAACTTTGGAATATCAATATATATATATACTCAGAATGTTGACAAATTTTGAGAATATTTATTGCATGCATCAGCAGTAACTATAATGCATGATGCCATAATGATTATCAGCAGCTATACATGGGAGGCAGTAAAGAACAGAAATGATTCTACTTCTCCAAACTTTTTATCAGTGACCTATTAAAAGTATTTAATTGAGTAAACTGAAAAATAAGCTGAAAAAATAAAAATAGAATGATAATACTTACATGGCGTAGATTTTACTAATGAGTTCTTCCAATTAATGCTTTGAATCTTTAGAAAATGTTAAAAGATCTGTCTGGTGAAAGCAAAAAAGTATGTCTAAGATAAATACTATAGTGACTAAAATAATGTTCAATGGCAGTTCAACAATGGAAGGGAACAAATCAAAATTGTTAGTAATGAATTAAAATAAGTTAATAATTACAAATATTTTTCATTGATCAAAATACTAACAAATTTGAAAAGATAAATGAACTTAATCATAAAACTAAATTTGAATAGATGTGCTTTTGATAAAAATAATTTACTATTAAGAGGAAAATATTTATATACTTGAAAAATGAGGTTTTAATAAATATGTTTTACCATTGCTTATATATGAAACTAAGATTTTGATTTAAGAAAAAATGATAAAAGACTGCAGATTAGACAATAAAGTATGAAGAGATTTATTTTAATAATAACAAGTATTGGAAGCAAATATTTAGAATGAAAATACAAATAGGAAATACTGACAGCATTAGAAGAATTAGGAGGTCACCGAAATTGCTGATAAAAGATTTATAACTGAAGCAATAAACTGGATCTTAAAAGATTGAAAAATTTCCTCTCCCCCCAAAAAAAAGACCACATATAAAAATTGCATGAATTAAGAAAGACCATTCTGCAACCATAATAATAATTAAAAATGATGATGATAATTCATATTTCACAAAATTGGTTGTATAGTTATACAAACTTCTATTTCTTCTTTCTAGTCTTCTCTTGCCTTGCTCTGAAATTAGTATGTCACACAACAACAATCACACGCAGATGCACTTATACTTATATGTATAGATATGTGTAGATTTATCAAGTCCAAATGTTATTTCTCTATGATATATATATATATATATATATATATATATATATATATATATATATATATATATTATCAATAAAGCAAGTTATATATAATGTGACATAGCTTTTATAAGCTTGTATTTACAAAAATGTAATACAGAGATCACACCAATAGCTCAAACAAGCTCTTAATTGATAAGTGCGATAAGAGAAAATATTTAAAATCTATATCCAAAATACTCTTATCCCCAGGCCAATTGGTTTTGAGCTTATGGCTCACCTCAATGAGGAGCTACAATATTCAGACACTAGATCTAAAATATCAATTCAAAACCCAGCACTGCTTTTATACATAATATTCAAGTAGAAACTCTGAAGTTTTTGGACATGAAAATGTCTTTTACTCCAACCATATAACTTAAATAGCTTTATGGGACTGAACCAAATTCATATCTACCATATATTAATAGCCTCAGCATAGACAAAGCCATAAAGGTAAAATTATAATTATCAATAAAGCAAATCATATATAAAATGACATTGCTTTTATAAGCTTGTATTTACAAAAATGTAATACAGAGAGCATACCAATAGCTTATCAAGCTCTTAATGGAGGTGAGTCATAAGCTTGAAACCAATTAGTCTGGGGATAAGAGTATTTTGAATAAAGATTTTAAATATTTTCTCTTATGGCACTTATCAATTAAGAGCTTGTTTGAGCTATTGGTATGCTGTCTGCATTACATTTTGGTAAATACAAGTTAATAAAAGCAATGTCACATTATATATGACTTGTTGATAATTATAATTTTACCTTTATGGCTTTGGCTATGCTGAGACTATTAAAATATGGTAGATCTGAATTTCATTCAGACACATATAGCTATTTATGTTAGACATTTTCATGTCCAAAAACTTCAGAGTTTCTACTTAAATATTACATATAAAATAAATGCTGTTTTTTTTATTAAAAATATAATTTATTTATAACAAGATAACATTGAATTTATATATACATTGATAAAATAAATCTGAAAAGACATGAAAATAATCAATCAACATCTGTAAGATTATGAAGTAACCATTTATTTCATGCTATTTAAGTTAAATAGCTGGAGCAAAAGACATTTTCATGTTCAAAAACTTCAGAGTTTTACATATAAAATAAGTGCTGCATTTTGAGTAGATATTTTAGATCTAGTGTCTGAATATTGTAGCTCTTCCACTAAGGTGAGCCATAATCTCAAAATGAATTGGTCTGGGGATAAGAGTATTTCTGATAGAGATTTTAAATATTTTCTTTTACCGCACTTATCAATTAAGAGCTTGTTTGAGCTATTGGTATGCTCCCTCCCTCTCTCTCTCTCTCTCTATATATATATATATATATATATATATATATATATATATAATTATACATAAACTATATATATATATATATATATTGTAGCTATGTGTAACCATATATATTTAAGCTGAATATTAAATATGAAAGCTAATAACAGCATGTTAATTATTAAAGCCCTCAGTTGGTAAAGTGCTAAATCATAAAATGCAATTAATAGCAAAAGTCATATACTAAGAATGAATATTTTTTCTTTATTTTAAAATTCTCAGTAGATAAATGGTTTTATTCCAGTGTTGTGCATGTAGATTCATTTATATTTTCTCTCAATCAAATATTCTATACAGAAATTTTAAAAAAGATTTATTAACTGGTGGTAAAAAATTAGTTTTAAAAAAAGAAAGTCAAAGGAAAAATAGATGTTTTAAGTAATTATTTTAAAATAAATAAATTTATAGTACTAAAAAAGGAAAATAATATTTTATTATTTCTCTGTATCTCTATTCCCAATTGTGATGAATCATTGAAAATTTTTTGCTACATATTTATCAAAATATAGACTTTAATAATAAATGTAAAGGGATTTTTTGGTTAATTAATCTGCTTATTGATAAACACATTATGGAGCTTTAATGAAAGTAATTAAATCTGATAACATATAAAAAGCTATCAGAAGTGCTACCTCAGTTCAGTCTACAGTTTGGAGAAAATACAAGCATGGCATATATATTTTATTGTGAAAACCAGCAGAACAGGTATATGTTTGGGTGGGGGGTTTTTTTTGGTGGGTTTTTTTCTTTTTCTGTTTTTGGTTTGGTTTTCCTTTGGTCGTTTCTTCACTCAACATTTTCAACCGGTCTGTTCTTCTCTTCTGTCTTCGTCTGGGTTTCTAATTCCATCGGGATGGTTTGGTCCTCTTCTCCCTTCCTTGCACTGGTATTAGCTTTTCTTCCCTACCTGTTTTGTCCGTCCCCATATGCCATTCTTCAATCCTTACTCTCCATCATCCTCATATCTTCCTGTCCTCTCTCTCTCCTCAAGGTCGGCAAACTTCCTCAGTCGTGTCCTCTGTTTGGTTTTCCTTCTATCACCAAACTTTTTTTTTTATCGGAAATTTCTGAAACATTTCGTGATCTGGTGTGTCAGATGTTCTGAGTTGGGATGAATTTTGTTTCCTTCATTTCTGCCATTTTCTCTTTGTTTTTCTTTATAAGTGTCTTCAGATAAGAGTTATTTTGTAAAATAATTTGATTTGTATATATAACATAAAGATACTTCCCTGTCCTATTGCCAAATCCTTCCCGTGTGTACTGTTTGTGTGCTTCTTCTTTCTCTTTTTCGCCTCTTCCGCTGGTTTCTGTTATCTAACTTTTCACTGTTATATTTTTCTTTTTTATTTTTTATTTAAGTATATAATTGCTCTTAAATCATTACTAAAAGAATAAAGGGAAAAAAACTTTTTTCCCCAGTTTGCTGTTCTCCTCGTCCTATAATATAAACATATTAATAATGGGTATATAAAATATTATTTTTGTACTACTGTCAGTATTCTCTCTATATACATATCCTTCTCTCTTTTGAACCCCACAAAACTCACCACTGTGTTGACAAACATATTTGCTGACAAATTTATTTGAAGGTAGAACTGTGCCAATAGATAATTTATCCACCGATCCCCAAATATATACTTTTTACATGACCTAATAATCATTTGATTCAAGATTATGTTTATATATGGGATTAATATTACTCTGCTCTGATAAGATTTTTATATTACATATATATATATGTGTTTTTATTTTTAAGCCTGGAATTAATTCTCTTCTTTACTTTTTCTTGAAAAATTTCAAAAACAAGAATGACAAAAAAATTATGGAATAACATGTTTATTTTAATTAAATAAAATCGCTTCCTCTCTTTTCAAAATCTCCCTCTGTTTCTTACGTATTTGGAAGTAAACTATTTACTGAAACTTGGTGAAGGAAAACAAATTTTATTCCTTGCTTTACTCAACTATCTTTTACTTCGCTTTTATCAATCCATATCATATTATGACAAACAAAAAAATCGAATATTTTTATAATTTACTGTTTCTCTTCCTCTGCAGGGTGTGGGAGTTTCTTCCGGGCCCACGGGGCCCTATTTTACTAATTCCGGTTAAATCCACCACCTTACTCATACACCCGTTCAAACCCATCTTTAAGAATAAATTCCAAACCAAAAATTCAAACCCAAACCGTTGACCAAATGATGACTTTATAACAGCAGGTTATCCCTTTACTAGCTCAACTCAGAACACAGACTAAATTACTTACATTTTATATATAGATCTATTATACTCTGGATATCGGTACATATTAATGTAATGTATATATTTAAGTTGTCAATACAGACAGTAGGTGACTAAATAGACTTGAGAGTAATGAGGTGGAAGACAAAAATTAGAGTAAATAAATTGTTTAATAACAAATAGAAAGATAAAAATATATATTCAAAAGTACGGTAAGATTTCCATAAATATTCTATTATAATTAGCTACTAGTCTTTAGTAATCATTTTACCTGGTAACAAACTCATACCAATATTTGTGTAGTGAAATGATTGCGGGTGCTAAGGGATCAGAGCTTTGAGCTTGACAATATTTATCTACGTTTTTATTAAGTTATTTTATTCGAATAGATTCGACCGTTGCGTGTACGAATAGTTGGAGGGTGGTTTCGTATAACTATGATATCTAAGATTGATGTACTAGTGGTTGCCTAGATTGAAGAGCCCTACAGTAATCACTTGCGGTGCATCAACGGAATACCGGGCGGCTTGTACTTTGACAAGGCTTAATGCCCCCAAGTAGCTCCGGGACACTACAACCAGCCGGGATCATTTCGAAACCCGGTGATCCAAGAGATAACCTGGGAAAGAATTGCTTTCTTCCCCATATGGTAGTATGGCGAGACGCTAACTTCGGCGAAGGGAAGGCATTGCCACAGTCATCGAGGACGAGTGCTTGAAGTGGATTTGAAAAGGAATTATACCAAACCTGGGTAATCAATTCGTATATTTCTGCGCAACAGGCTGATATAACTATTCCAATAAAACATGGCGGAATCAAACTGACCGCGAAAGCAATAATTAATTAAAGTTACTCTGAAACCCTTAACTCCCCCAGGTCGTTCAGGCGGTAGCGATTATAACAAATTATACACTGAGAGCTATTTCTCATTTCATGTAGGAAACTAAGATAATAAACTTAAAACCCTTTACATATTTAAGATTGAAGTATCGGTTACAATAGTATGACAAAACTAACAAAAAAAAACATAATAAAGTGATTTAATATCTGCCAACTCAATATATGAAATAATCTTTAATTTAACAACGAACTTCCTTTTAAAATAACTATAATCAATATTATAAACTAGCTTTAAACAGAGTTGGGAAATATTTCTATTGGCATCGTTTGTTTATAGCATAAGTAAATAAAGAAAAAAAAATATATAAATGTCTTCATTTGAATTCTTATTAGTAGATACAATATTTACAAACTATTTTCTAAAGACTAGAGCAGAGGAAAAGGAGAAAAGAAAATTTACTGACAGGTTTGAACCAGTAGCGTTATAAACGAAACAAAAAAACTTACATGTGATTCATTTGATTGACAGATTAACTTATAACATTAAGCTCGGGAGAAAGTTAAAAGTTCATGTAACACAGTTACCCTTCCTTCTTCATCCGGCTTGGCTTCTCATGATGGTATTTCTGACGAACGTAGGCGCGCATTTGAAATCTACTTGGAAGGCATAGTCAATTTGGAGACTGGAAGCTGGAAATTGTGAAGCACATAAAACATGATCAGTCAGCGGCACAAAGATTCAAATTGGCGGGACAGAGATCAGCTCCTGGCACTTAGCCCATCGACATTACGGTTTACTGGTGGACTTCTTAACAAAAGTTGGAGAGATTTCTCTAGCAACTGCTTTGCTGTTTTTTTTTTGAGACGATTTACTCCCAGCCACGTCAAAAGTTAGAATGTTAGTTTTTTCTACGATGGCCACGGTTGACCTTTCTGTCTGGTTTTTGTTTTAGGCTCCGCCTACTTTTCTCTAGCCTTCAGCAATCCAGCTTGACCATACAATATCAATTATCCATTTCCATTGTTCCGTTTTCAGCTATCTTTAACTTTAATACGCAATTTTAAATTGACAAAGTAATTACAAATATAAATTCCTTATCTAATTTCGAATACAACTCAATTACTCTATACATTTGTACAATACAGATTTTAATTAAAAACACTGGTCAAAGGAATGTGACTTTTGATCAGTATTTTTAAACGACTTTGTATAATTCTAAAAGGCTAAAATTTAAGCAAATACACCCGCAATGAAACTTTTAAATTAAGCTGATATAAATTCACAAACCACGCACACACGAATATTATTTCATGATTTGTGACATTTATGCACGGAATCTTTACATATTTATTTACAAAACATAAAATATATATAGCTCAATTTTTGTGACTTGAAATGGAAAAATCCCATTGCGGGTGAATAGTAGTTCGAATTACCGTACTTAAACACATGAAACTAAGATCGGTTCTTCGATCTGTCTGTTTCAATATATATATATGCTAGAAATTGAAAAGTAAAATGGTGCATGATATAAATTAATTATGAAATAGATTTGTAGATATATGATAAATATTAAATGAATGGTTTGCTGAGAAATTTAAAAAGTTTCCTTCAATTACATAAAACTCCATGGATGAAGAAAATGAAATGTATAACCTAACATAAAAAAAGAAACTTAATTGCTTTCATTTTAGCTCTATCATATATAAATAGTTAAATATGCCATATTGAGAAAAAAAAGATTAACAAAGAATGACTAGCTAACTATGGACTTATCAATGGAGAAATGCCATTATCATTTTATTAAATTATGTAGATTATTTTTTTAAAAGAAAAAAAACCATATGTATAAATTTCTGTGATCTGCATAAGAGTAAATAGTGACTGAAGAATTTATTTTAAACTATGAATAAATGAGAAATATATATCAAACTCCATGAAAGGAAATAAAACCAAAGTTGTTGCAAGGATTATTATAAATGGACTAAGTGTTAATTTTCTTATACGAATAACTACACTTTTTTTTCTGACAAAAAACCTGATCCAAATACAAAAGGACTAAGTACAAAAAATGAAGTAAGATAAACTTAGTTATCACTATATTTATAAATGTGTATATTTTTTATCTTTTTAAAATTGTCAATTATCAATTATACTAATTTATTTCTATATGTTGTATATGTATTTGTTATATATTGTACTGGTCAAAATAGTATGCTCACTTAACAAGATTCAAATCCTAAGCAAAAGTACCTCGAATCCAATCATGCTCAAGATATACCAGTCTGGAGCAATCCTGAATTCTAACCTATTTGTCTATTCTTCGAATCTCTGACCTAATGAACAACAATTCTGATGACACAGTAAAATTATTTTAAATCCATGCCCAGAAGCAAAGCAGTAAAGCATAAGATCAGACTGATGATGATGATCGAGGTCGGAGTAGCCCCAGTCATTACATTTATAATGTTATTTATTAATGCTAAGTTATTAGCCAAAGAAAATAATTCTAAATACTCATTAGAAAATAATTCAAAACAAACCAGGATTCACATGAAATTATATATTTAATAAACTATTGAAAATGCATATATATGTTACAAAATGTTTCACGCTTGGGATGACATTGTCTATTTACAAAACTTGGGATTTGTTTTTATAAAATCGCATTTACAATAATTATTTAAGCAATTATTTAACGAATATCATTTTATGGAGTGTGTTATAGCTTGTGCGGAGTTAATATAGCAATTTAATAATATTTTACTAAATGGATGTTGTGGATGACGAAAAATGAATATAAAAGGTCATGATATGTTTAGTAATAAATGATTTATTTGATAAACAGGCAAAATATGCAATTATAATCATTTATCTATCTTATGAAAACCATTTTGTGTATTTTTATTGGCATTGTTTGGAAGAAACATCTTTTATAAATAAGAAACAACAATGCACTACATTAACGAGAATACGTAATATAATAATTAATAAACATTTGTTTACGTCTATGGGAATCGATTAAGATTGTCAAAAAAAGCAGTCTCAAAATAAACACAATAATTAATTGATGTGTAGTGCATTTTAAGAATGAATCATTATTTTTCCAACACCTAATAAAAGGTCAAGCAGGCATAAATCTATTAATTAAAACACTAACGATGCTGGCATACTATTAGAGGAATATGAATCTTATGGTACTTTGGATTCTTCATCATTTTAAGATATTTTATACTGAAAAAGGGGTGATACGATCGCCCTTTTGATGATACGGTATCGATGGAGAGGTTTGGTTTGAGGCCAAGACAGCTATATGGAACTTCTGCAGCACAATCAAAACCCTATAACCTTGTGTTTCACAGGAAGGAGCATCCCTAATTATGAACGATTTTGAGAACTAACGCGATAGAGAAATCGAAGTGTGGAAGTACCATAAAAGAAAGGAAAGGTCGGCCAGCAGCATTATATATGCACAGGAAACTTAATATACTTTCTTTATTCGAAAGCCTGTAAATGGTTTGACTTCTGAGCAATAATATACTTAAATAAAGAATCATTCTGAAAATAACTCTTTAACTACGATGTCAAACTAACAAAATTTTATATTTAATTCCGATTCCCATATATGTATTAACTGATAAAATTAGCCTTACAGGCGACAATAAGAAAAGGTGAAATAATTATATTAACATTCACGATCCTTTAATTCAATTAACAAAGTAAAATAGGCACCCACAATAAAATATTTTAGAAAAAAAAATGTGAATAACAGAAGTAAATATAAAACCAACCTAGTGAACGATTTCAATTTTAAATAAACAAAACTTTATCAATAGATTTTAAATGAGTTCCCGCTTCTTTCCAAATTAAACAATTACCCCACCCTTTTAAAACTCGCTAGTTTAATTGTTGGCATATTAAAGAAAATCAATTATAGATATATATTAAACAAAAATTAAATATTAATGGAACCGCACAAAGTTATATAACACAAATTAAGCGTGAAAGGTAAGTTAAAATTGCTACAGAGAGAGAGAGAGAGAGAGTTTAAGAGAATTAATAAAACCCATAAATGAATATATGAATGAAAATACAAAGGTTGAATTACATATTACAAAAGGATTACTTATTAAGGCCGCTCTACACCAGGTGAGGTCACCTACGAACGGCAGGCAATCAGCTTGGCAATTATACAGTCATTCTGCATGGGCCAGTCAAATGGATGGAAACTTAATGGCATTAGGATAGACAATTTTCCGAGAGAAAGAGAGAAGTATTTCTTTTCTACTCACAGTTCATAGCACCGAACCTCAGTTGACTTCTTAAAATTTTTTAAGGTCCTAAAACGCTTCGAAACTAAACTGACTGAAAAACAACCAAACTCAACAGACTCTTATTTCATGGTCTAAAAAGTTACATTATTTTCCTGCCAAGAATGTAATCTCAGTTGCCCACAGCTATCTCTGTAATCTCTTAAAAAACATTTAATTAGTAAAATATTTTTAAAACAGATAAGGCTCGAAATACCATTTGATAGATTTTTAAAGATTTGAAAACAAACTAACAAAAGAATTTTAAGATTTATAATTTTAATTAACGAAAATCTGATTATCGATAAGGATAATTTCGGTATTTTGAGCCTTCCCCATTTTACATTGTTTCTACATTCCAACGCTTGAAATACACACATATATAAAAAGATTTACAATTGTATAAAGACAACATTTAATTTTTCAGCAATAAATATTAATAAAATTATTGCTTCGTTCATATATATATATGCATCATGCACACTACTGTTTTACTTTACTAAACATAATTAATTTTTACTAATTTCTCTAATCATTATGCATAGTGTGTGGGTGAATGGCATATATTTATGATGAGGCCTGAATTGCATGCCCCACAGGAGGTTAGTGTAAATGGTAAAGCATGAAGCTCGATGATGATTAGACATCGACTGCTTCAATATATATATATGTAATTGTTGTGATGCTAATGGTTTGAGATAGTGTAAATACTATTTTCATATTGTACCAGAATAAACTGTTATTGTTATAACAGTTTTGTCTTTGTTCATTTTTCATTTGGGCATTTCATTAAGTTAGTTAAGCAGTGCAATATTATCACTGATGTTTAAAAATTCTGAGGGCTATGATCTGGAGTTGACACTATTTTTTCAAAGGGTACAGGTTTAATTCTATGTTGCTAGTGGTACTATTTTGGTATTTAATAATAGGTCTCACCAAAATTAATAAATATTCTTGTACATTTAGGCAATATGAGTTTATCCCCATATGTTGAACAGAAAATATTACTGTCTGAAGTTAACATTATCAGCAATAGGCTGCAAGTGATAATGTCTCTTAGTATTCTCATCATAGTTAATGATTGGGACAATAAGTCAATTACAGTCATGACCAAGAGTGGCCTAAGCATAATATCATATATATGTCAATATGTAATTAAGGAAGTTGTGATAGATTTGGCTACCATTGTTTTGGGCTTGGGCATCCATGGCCCAAGTTCAAGTTTGATAGTGGTACAATATATTTAATTAAATATTTCCATGAATTGTTATTATAATAAAAAATGAGAAGATTATATCCCATGTAAAGAGAGATAACTTGTAGCTTTTGATATTGCCAAGAAACTATGAATTATTATTAATTGGCAGTCTCTAGGGCTAAACAAAGTTTTTTTCAGTAATATATAATAGCTGTTTTGATGGGGTTTAGCATACTTTATTGCAAATATAAATTTTAAGATTATTAAAAAATCCAGTTCTTTCACATTATACCTGTACATTATTGTAAAATGAGATACAATCTCATTAGGTGTGCTAAAAACTTAAAAGCCTGTTAAACATGATGGAATAGTTTAAGTATGCTTATAGTGAAAGAACTGATTTTTAGATTAATAATCTTAAAGTTTATATTTGAAAGAGTGTGCTATAAAATCTGAAAAATTGTTTATTTAAAAATATTCTACTTTCATTGATCATTTATTGCACAAATTACACAATATTCACAATTCTTTTCTACCATAATTATTAAAATGATTTTGATTATAATTTAATATTTTATCTTTATTATTGTTGTCGTTATTTTGTTTGTGTCAAGCAAAATTTAATAGATTTTGTGAGATAAAAGTTTCTTTTTTTGTCTGATGTTAAAAACCCGAAGTGAAATATTTTGTTCAAGGCTAAAAGTTTTTTTATAATTATGATTTTAATAAAAACATTTACATGAATTCTTAATTAGAAGTATCTTGAGTTTAAGCAATAAAACATAGAATATATCTATTTTAATTCTAGCCCCAATATAATATGCCCTCGTATAATATATGTAATTATTTACTATTAATGAAACATTTAAATAAAAGTAATACAATTTTATAATTTTGCTTTTATTTATTTCAAGTTAAATGATCCGTTTTTTTTTTTTTGTTTGTTTTTTTACAAAAAAGTCTATTTAACATATAAGATAAATAGTGCGGAAAAAAATGTAAGACTTCTAAAAGCACATTTATAAACAAGTCTTTTAAGTGAGATTTAAATATGATTCTAACAAAATCAGATTTGCTTTAATTATGTCTTATTAAATTGGATTTGTCACTCCAAAAAAAAAGCTTACTTCATTAATTTTTATATTTGTTTACTATCTTATTATTCTGACTCTGAAATGTCCATACAAATGTTTTTGTTTTTATATTAATAAAAAATAATTATCTATCTATCTATCTATCTATCTATCTATCTATCTATCTATCTATCTATCTATCTATCTATCTATCTATCTACCTATCTATCTATCTATCTATCTATCTATCTATCTATCTATCTATCTATCTATCTATCTATCTGTTTGTTTGTCTTTCTCCCTCTCACTCTATTAATTTACCTCTCACTCTATTAACTTATCTTTCTATTCATCTAATTATTCTTATATTTATATCTATCTACCAGATCTATCTTTCTATCCAATTATCCATATATTTAGCTATATATTTACATTTTTTATCTATCAGTCTCTCTATCTTTTTATCAAAGTATTTATCTACATATCTGTTTTATAAATATCATTCTTTGAACAAACAATTATATTAGTCCTTTGATAAATGCACAAATGATTTGTTAATCTTTTTTTAAATTAGATATAGAATTTAAATTATTATAGTTTCAATAAATATAAAGATTCTGAAGCAAACTTTGTTTATTCCAGCACTGAGACCTAATATCTATTGACTTTTCAGACTTACAATAGAAGACACCATTAAGATAAAACAAACGAAATTATATGAAATAAAATAATAATGAGAATAAATTGAAAATAGTGAACGATTAATAAAAAAGAGAAATGGATTACATGCATATATAAGAGTTATGGATATATTTGATATTTATGAAAATTAAAGTCTATATCTAGTAGATATATATTAAATGTTGATTTAAATTAGGTAATTCAGATAAAGTATAGGAACATAATATATACATTTGGAAAATATATTTGATTTGAAAATGGAAAACATTAATTGTAGTTCATTTTCAACTTAAGATTTTAAGTATCACTCTACTATCATCTGTTCCAGCAATATATCCATCCCAACTTCATGTTAGTTTTTTACTCCCATTATAAATTTTTGTATACTTTATTAAATCTTAGATGTCTGTGTATTGCTCCTCTATTAAGTATTCAAATCTCAAATCCATACATAAAATCTGCTAAAACATCTATTAAAAATCTTTTCCAAAAACATAGGTATATATTCTTATAGTATTAAGTTACTTTTATCAAAAACATTCTATCCAATTTTAATTTTATGATTAATTTCATCCCATTATTTTTCCATTTGTGTTAATAAACTGACCAAGGTATTTGTAGTTGTTAACTTCTTCTATTTTATCAATTTTGGGTGAATATATATGTATATTTATGATGAAGAAGTTGATACATTAGAAACTTATTTTTGCAAATGAACATAAGTTAAAATATAAATTATTTACTTTGAAAAGTTATAATATTTAATTTGTGAAGTGCAGATAGATGAAATTGAAATCTCATTACGCTTGTTTATGACACTTATCTCAGAACTAATCAGATGTTAAGAAAGCTGTTTGAATGACAACCAAATCATAAACACATGACAAAGAATTTACAAGAAAATGGTAGCCACCCTTCTCTCTACTTTTCTTTCTATATATCTAAGCCAGTCGTAAGTATTTAGATTTGAAAGTGTGAAGCTTTAAATATCTTCACAATTAACTCAATGAATTTAAATCATAAACATACAGCGCAAAATCCTATGATTTACTATGCAATAGTTTTTAGATAATATAACTACCAGTAAATTATGTAAATAATATTTAATTTGTGAAATGCAGATAGATGAAATTGAAATTAAATTGAGATATTGGAAAATATCATTGCACTTGTTATAACTTATAAAGTTATAGAAATATTTGAAGTATATAAAATATGCTTATAATCCTGCATTATTTAAAGGCAGTAGAGTTAGAGAGAAAGAACATATTGATTAAGAAGAACATTTTATTGCCAGTACTACATATGACTGAGATTAATCATAGATGAGTACTAGAAAAATGATTTAAAGGTTTAAATAAAGAGTTATATAAATATATTTATTTTATAGAATAATATATATTATAATTCACCCATTTATCATTTTATGTTATAAGATATATTTACTGTTAGCCATTTCTCTTCATATAAATTGAGAAGGGAATTAAATATATTAAATTTATTAAGCACTAGCAGATGATCTAATAATAATGTGAAGGGCTAAAACCTTCAGCAGAAGCACATTAAAATGCTTATGTGTCAGCCAATCAGATATAATAATGACTGTACATGGAACTCTCAATTCTAGAACACAAGCCAGAACAGGAGAAAAAGATGGACCTCACTTTTTTCTCTACTTAAATTTATATATAAATAAGTCAGACTCAAGCATTTCAAACTAAGAACATGAAGCTTAAAACATCTTCACATTTAATTCACTAAATATTATATATAAATAAAAAACACGTGAAATCTTTCAATTTACAATGAAGCAATTTTCAAATCTGATGAAATGATAGTAACAAATGTAAATATATTAAATTTATTAAGCACTAGAAGATGATATAATAATAATGTGAAAGGTTAAAACCTTTGACAGAAGTACCTTAAAATGCTTATGTGACAGCCAATCAGATATAATAATGACTGCATGTTCTGGCTTGTGTTCTTGAATTAAGAATTCCAAATTCACATGCAGTCATTATTATATCTGATTGGCTGTTACATAAGCATTTTAAGGCACTTCTATCAAAGGTTTTAGCCTTTCACATTATTGTTAGATCATCTGCTAATGCTTAATAAATTTAATATATTTACATTTGTTACTCTCATTGCTTTGTTGTAAATCGAAAGATTTTGCATTGTTTGTTTATATATAATATTTAGTGAATTAAATGTGAAGATGTTTTAAGCTTCATGCTTTTAGTTTGGAATGCTTGAGTCTGAGAGATTTATATATAAATTTAAATACAGAAGGTGGGCCCCATCTTTTTCTCCTGTTCTGGCTTGTGTTCTTGAATTGAGAGTTCTATATGCAGTCATTATTATATCCGATTGGCTGTCACAAAAGGTTTTATCCTTTCACATTATTATGAGAAGGGAATTAAAACTGATTTATATATATTATTACCATAGACTGTTAATGTGATTGATACCATTAGCCATTGTGAGATATTTGAGATAATAACTTTAAGAATTGTAGTAAAAATGATAATTAATATTTTGCCACAATATTGTCCTGTTATAAGTGATTATAAATATGCTTTTACAATATTGCTACATCAAGGTTTGAGGGTTGAATGAAGATTATAAATAATTTTTATATATATTTGGTTTTATATAAATTATGCTGATTGGTGATATTATCATATCTATTTCTTAGTAATTTTATCATTTAATTAAATCTGTGAAATATTTCAATTATGGTATATTTAAACTTGGTCACAAAATTGTACATAATATAATCCAAATGATAATCTTAAGTGTGAATTATTATGATTAAGAATATTTAAAATTATAAATTAGGAGATTAGTTCAGTAGTTAGAGAATTTGCTAAATTGTGAAAAAAAATTCCAAAAAGAATAATGCTCCAAAACTTATGTGAGATGTGTTTAGAACATTGTTAGTGTTATATTTGGGTCTACATAATAATAATTATTATAGTAAATAAACTTATTTAATTGCAACCTGATTTTATTAAAGAAAAAATAATTCTATTTGGAAAGTGTGTTATTCAGAAAAAAAAAAGTATTATGTAAACAAAATAGCCTGAAAAATTAAGCTTATTTAAAATAAGTTGACGTAAATAAGTAATGTCTTTGTGAAAGTTGGTGTCAGAATAAAATTAAATCCTTGGAAAATTAATAGATTTTTTTGTGTGTATAGGTTTGATTTTGAATAATCAACCAGAAGATGAAATTATATATAGTTTGTATATAATAAGTATTGCTATATTTGTTTTTTAGTAGTGGTTGCATTTAATATTTAGATTATAAACATTAATAAATTTTTGACTATGCTGAAAATAACTGACAAGATGTAGTGGATAGGGGGTGAAAAGGGAATATGTGAGAAAAATCTAGAAAAAAGAAGCATAGCAAAATAAAGGTATAATATTTTTTTTTTAGTTTGATAAATACTGTTATTGTATTATTTTATAAAACACACTGTCTACATTCAAAACTAAAGGATACAATCATTACAAAAAATTCTGAAAGTACTTGACGCTGTTCAACCAAACTAAAATAGCTTCTAAATAAATGCTAGCTTAAACCTTTACATTTAGAATCTTCTTTACATCATTAAACACATAATGTTGACCAATATACAAGTTATTTTTATTTAAGTGGTACTTAATGTGGATTACAACAAAAAAACTTATGGGATTTATGATGGAATGAGACCCAATGGTGAAACATATTGAGATGCTAATTATATTTCAGTTAAGCTATTGAAGGAAGGCATGCAATAATTCAACACTGAATGTCCCAATATATTTTGGTTAGATGATAATACAAAAGTGAGTTTATGTTTGATAACTATATGACTACATCCTGATATTATATGATGAAATTGATTTGGAGTTTGTGGCAAAGTGAGAGCAGAAATGGAGTACGGAATATTACCGGAAGTTGTGCAGAACAGTCAGGCGAGAGAGGAAGAAAGTTCCTGTCTAAAAATCTCCTATTTAAAGATTATAAAAAGATTCTCTTTTAAAAAAATTTGTTTTAAAAAACTTATTTAAACAAAACTGTTTTAAAAAGATCACAAATGATAAAATTGATATTGACTTATAGAATTTTTCCTCTAGTATTTCAGGCACACATTTTTTACTTTTACATAGGTTATTTAACATTTAGGGGATGCCCAAAGTGAAATACTCTGAGAGTATTTACGATTAAATGAGACTTAGTCATAGAAAAACAGTTCTGACCATGTAAATAAACAGGATGTAAATGAAACTTCCGGTGAGTTACATAGGAGTTTATTTACGTGTATAACTTACTTGAAGCTTCAGTTACTTTCTGTTCAGTTACATATAATCTGAATTATTTACATACATATATTTATAATGTTAATATTATTTACTTGTACATTCTATAGAAATTTTCTGATGTTTAGAGTGGTAAAGTTTGATAATAAAAATCGACTAATTTTTTGTAATAAGTTAGTTAATTTTTTCATTAGATATTGTCGCTTGAATCAACAGAAATTTTTTATAAAGAAAAAATAATATTAGCATTATTATCTATTTATCTGGTCTTTAATTAATAAATTATATATAAATAAATAAACTCTGTCTTTAAATTGTAAATATTAAACCCAGGTCTATATATACATAAATGTGTTAAACAAAGAAAAATAACCCTATAATAATTATTAATAGCCGAGCGCTCTTTCTGTACAAACTAACTCGACTATTAATAATTATTATAGGATTGTTTTTTTCTCTGTTTAACACACATATGTATATAGGTGTATTTAAGATATATATATATATGAATGTAGGTCTAATATGTCATGTATTTATGTTAATTAATCTATGTACTAGCAATTAATTATCTACTTTAGTGAGAACTGACTCTTAGTTTTCTAAATAGGAGGCTATAGTCCTGCTACGATCTATTTAAAGGCTAATTTACGCATTGTTTTTTTTATGTTATGAGTAAATTAATTCATTTTTACTAGTTAATAATTTAATCCTTTTTAAAAATATTTAAAACATTTTTTTTAATTATTCAAAGAAATACAAAATTAATAAATATTCACAACTTAAATATATAAGTAATTAGTTATATTGTATAATTTCTAGAAGAAAAAAACAAGAATGGTAATAAAAAAGCTTATGTTTCTTAAAGCACTATGCTTTATGTTTTTATCATTATATCCTTTCAGCCTCATCTCGTAAATTGGAATTTATTTTTTAATGTAATTTCTTAGCAAATGTTATATAATGTAAATTTGAATCTATTTATAACAAAATAAATTTAAATTCTATCTTACAACTTAAAATCCAATTGAAACAAAATATTGATTAATTTTTAGTTAAATTTTTCAAATGTTAAAGATTTGAAAATATGTGTATAATTAAAGAGTACTATATTCCGCTTAAAAATGATAACAAAAGTATCAGATTTTTATGTTTATTTATATAAGAATAATAATAACAATAATAATATTATTAAAAAATTACCTTCGTTTGTTTGATTGTTTCTAGTTGAAATATTTTTTAACCAAGCATGGTAAATAATTAAGTAAATCAAACCAATAACCAAAGATGAAATTCCCATTCCTAAAAAAGTTAATTTAGGGCCAAGTTTTTTCATAAGAAACCCACCCAAAAAGCTCCCTACTCCTTTACCTAAAACAGAACAAAGCAAAATTTTATATCTATCTATCTATCTATCTATCTATCTATCTATCTATCTATCTATCTATCTATCTATCTATCTGTCTGTCTGTCTGTCTGTCTGTCTGTCTGTCTGCCTGCCTGCCTGCCTGCCTGCCTATCTATCTATCTATCTATCTATCTATCTATCTATCTATCTATCTATCTATCTATCTATCTATCTATCTATCTGTCTGTCTGTCTGTCTTTCTGTCTGTCTGTCTATCTACATGCCTGTTTTCTTCTCTCTTTATATATATATATTTGTTAAAGTAAAGATTTTCACTAGACAACAAATCTCAATAACATTATCCGAATTCATTCCAATCCAATTGAAATGTCAGCATGATAGTACTACGAATCGTAAAAGAACTCGGATAATATATTATATGTATATATTTGCAGTAAATAATCATCATTAATTATGAGTCTTTAACACTGTACTTGTTATTGGATTTATAAACTTAAGATGTCTGGTTTCTTTTCAAGTTTTATTCTAGATAATAGACAGATGTTATATATAATAATTTTTTAATTTAATTTTTCGCGATCATTGGAGTTGTAAAATGAATTTAGCACTTTTTATTGAAATTTCATATGATTATTAAACTGTGTTGATATCGTTCGCCATTTTTATAAGAACAAAGCAAAATATAATATTCCACTTATAATTATATTTGGCGAAAATAAAATATGTTTTGTCAAAAAAGTACTTGTAAAGTTACAATCAATAAAAAGAAATGTTTTTATTGTGTGATCATTTCTTGGGAATTTATAGTTTTATTAATTTAATGTTGTTTTTTTTAAAGTTTTGATTGGATCAAACTGAAATATAAAATAACTGGTGATTATCTGATTCATTTCCAATTTTTAGTTGATAATGTTTTCACATGAACTTCCAATCAAGATTTAGTGCTTTAAATTAACAAGTTTAAAAAAAAAATTGAGAATGGTTTAGTTAAAATATTTACTCTGTCTAATGTTACAATTTAATCAACAGTTGTGAACAGTTAATTATACACCTGGATAATATAATGTCTATCAATACTATAGAGAACACCTTGCATTAAATTGATAACTTTATTGTTATTAGGCTTTGTAAAAATAAATTTGAACTTATTTTTGACAGTTGTATTGGCACAAATAAAATAGCTTGTCATTAGTTTTTTTTTTTTAAATAGTATCCCATTCATTAAAGAGATTTAACACATGACACATGACTATAATCATCTTATTATGGATTTTATCTAGTACCATGCATCTTTAGGTGCATACTAGTGATAGTATTTTTACTCACTACCACAGTATCCTTCATAGTCTGATTTCTACCTCAAAATACTTTCTTAGGTTGGGAAATTTTTCCAAACATATCTTTTGGTATTGTTATACAAGTAAGCATTATTATATTTAAAAATATTATTTATTAATATTTTTCATTTTTACTATTTTTATTTTTAAAACATAAAATATATTCTAAGTCTTCAAAAATTTTAATAAAATTTTTATACATATTTTATGAACAGAACTGGTAACATTCAATACAGTACTTATTAAATGTTGCAGATATAAGTTTCAATACATTGAGTAATAAAATTGTTGATATTTTTCCATGTAAATTTATATCAATAATTTCAGATTTCAATTACTGTTTATTTTATCAATAAAAATTATACAATTAGTAAGACTATATACAAATGAACTTCTTCATTAGATATTAATTGACTTTCTATAAATGGAAAAAATGTTTAAATTTATGTCGTACAATATTATATCTTTCAGTAGATTACTCTGTATTTTAAATATATGGGATTTGAACTCAATCTTTCAAGCAATCTTCAACAATCCACACTATCTCATACTACTGATACATATTATCACATACATGCAGAAAAGATAAATAATCACCAATATACATATTTCATGCTGCACCAGCACTCATCAGTTGGTCCTGATTATTATCTCCCACACATACATATAATCAGTGCTCAGTTTATATTAAGATAACAAATCTTTATACTTTAATGGACAGGCTTCAATCTACTCCAACCTCCAACTCTTCAGCTATCCATACCATTAAAAATCTGATGATAGAATGCCCAAATTCCATCTTGATACCAAATCTTACACATTAAGCCTACATTCTTCCCATCCCTCTTCTATGTATTTAAATGGATACTGTCCTATACATGAGGGATCAGAAAGACTTGAAGTCAATATAGACATGACAACAATATTGGCATCAGCCTGGGATTTAGGCATTCTATCATCAGATTTTTAATGGTATGGATGGTTGAAGAGTTGGAGGTTGGAGTAGATTGAAGCCTGTTCATTAAAGTATAACAATTTGCTATTTAATATAAACTGAGCACTGATAATATACATATGTGTGGAAGATGATAATCTGGATCAACTGATGAGTACTGGTTCAGCATGAAATATGTATATTAGTGATTGTTTATTTTTTTTACATGTATGTGGTCATGTGTATCAGTAGTATGAGATAGTATGGATATTTGAAGGTTGCTTGAAAGTCTGAGTTCAAATCCCCTATATTTACAATTAAGTTTCAGGTATAAGAATGCCTATATTTCAAATCTGTATTTTAAACTAAACTAATTTTTTTTTTAAATATCTGCTGAAAAATGTAAAATGTAAAGCAATTATAAGTAGTTATACTGCTTTTCTAAAACTATTTACAAATTCCAGATTTAATACATAATATCTTAAAGTTGCATTCTATAAGATGAGTGCATTTGGCTTCAAATCTATGAATAGTATCTATTAATTATTTATTTTATTACAATATAGTTTTACTATATGTATGTTTGTCACTCTACTACTTCACATAGTTTGTCAATACATATTTTGTAGTTAAGTTAAAATAGTACTTATAATCAAGCTAGGGTATTTTTGTGATTTTTTGGGCTATAGACTTGGTATGTTAAAAATAGCAATTTTATAAGGAATTGAAAACTGATATAACGTCATGGCAATGCTTCAACCTTCTGTGCCATGAATATGTACAAACTATGCTGACATGCATGAATTGAGTTAAAGATTCTAAAAAGGGAAAAATGAAAGAAAATAAATAAATATTTATAATGTACCGAGACAAAGTCGGTACATGTATATACGCACACACACGAGCAATGTAAACACTCTATATTTTTTCTTCTTTCACTTTCAACTTATGAAAAAGGAAAATAATAATAATAAATGTAGTTTTCTTTCAATGCGTTATAAAATACACTGTAAAATAAAATGTTAATATTTCTGATTAAATAGTTTAAGGCTTTCATATAATCTACTATAATAATATTCTCTAAAAAAATAAAATATAAAGTATTACTGATATGCCATTTTAAATCTCAATAAGTGATTTTCTACTTGTATATGCCGTGGGGGTAATTAAAAGGGGTTTATTTTAAATTATAACTGTAGTGAAAGTTAAAAGCTTATAGAAGTGATTTTGAGACAGATTAAATGCTCGACTTTTAAACTAATGTAATTTAAAATGTTCTCTTAAAACACACACACATGTATGCATAAAAGGTGTGAATAAATGTGAATTTTTTCTAACTGAGATTGCAATATGAGATTGCATAAACTTAAGATTGCCTCAAGCATATGGATTGAGTGGACATTACGTAGGACACGGACCCCAATGACAACTCAAAGAATATTGAACTCTGGGTGGAGATTCGATCCTCAGATAATAACCAACCCATATAAATATGAATCTAAATCTAGAAAAAAAGGAATGCTTGTATTTATGCTTATGCTTATAGTTTTTTCCTAGATCCCTCCGGAAGCTACAACTAGAACTTTTCTTTTTTTTTTTGCTATCCGTTTATCCAATATGATCACTGTGAAATTAACATTTAGAGCGTCGATCGTCAGGATGGGCTAGGAAACCCTTCAGTGATTGATCGACGCTCCGCCGCCAAAACATCTCCACAGCTATGAATGATCAACAACAGTACCGTCCGAACATAGTGCTCCAATCAGTCTAAGGACGTTGTTCCGTTTAATATACATGAATCGTCCAAACATACTACGCTGAACTTATATGAAATGAATCACCACGTATTATGGAAACATCATCTATCAGGTTCGAACCCTCACCAAATTAGAAGCAGCAGAAGACTAAGTAAAATCCTAGGTAAACATTTTTTTCATAATGCTTCCATTCACTCTTTACGTAAACTTAAAAGGCAATCTCATAATTAATTAAATTCGACTTTCGTAAATCAAATATAAAATGATCCGTAATCTCTCATATTTAAATCTTATTATTTTAATTTCAACTTTCGTAAATAAAAATATCAGATGCTACATAGTTCCTCATATTTAAATCTTAGGACTTTTCCAGTTATGAACTTTGATCCTAATTATTATTTTCTTTCGCAGATAAACTATAAGATCGGAAGAGCGTCAAAATGTATAAAGAGGAAATATATTTTATCAGCCATGTTTATTATGCATAATATGTTCTTTTCTGTGCGAGTGCGAGAATGCGCGTATGTGCGTGTAAATAAAGTTATTAATCAATGTTTCATTTTTATAATCAATAAATTTTTTTTATTTAAACTAGTCGAGCATTCCTCAAATCATTTCTATAATTAAGTATATTTTTTTTTTGAAGTTATTATTATTGTTAGCATTTATTCATACAATTAATTATTTTACTTTTAAATTTGTCTTCCTTATATTTTTCTTTTGTTTTTATTTTTTTTAAATTTCATTCATAAACATCGTGCCGTAAGTCACGATGTTTACTTATTATGTAGTTAACATAGATTTAAGAGTTGGGAGGGCCTATTATTAATAAATATAAGTAAATGTCAATAGAGCTAGTATAAATAATTTTATTGGACTGTATGATAAAGGGAGGATGATATTATAAACGTCTAAGTTGTTTATTTTAATGATGCCTCAACCGAACATTCGTAATAGTTATAAATAACCAATGATCCCGTCCAATGCGTGGACCGATCTGTCAATAAACCGATCTTCTTATCCATTGGTTAATATTGTGTCATTTGCCAGAATAATAGTCTTGAAGGCAATTTCATCGCGACCCTGAGTGACCCCTATTGGTCCATGCTGGGAGTTCGAGCTTATGGGCAGGGATTAGACTTCAAAATCGTTTTGATATGACATAAGGTGATGCGAGAAATTAAATTGTAAATCAAATCATCATATCTGGCGCCCTCTTGTGTTGATAATGAACAACTATTGATATAAGAAAAAATAAATAAATCTTTACGCTGTATCATGTTTGTTTTGGAGCTCTCAATTCCTTTTAGAAACGGTTTAATAGGGAACCGGTGCAAGGTTTAAATAGGGGACGGTAGAATAATTAACATTAAATATTTTTTTTATTTATTAGTTTTATCCCCCCCCCAAATGTAAACAAGTAATTAAAAATAAAGATTAAAACTGAATTTAATTATAGTTAATTGAGAGAAAAAACTATAATAAAATGTCTCATCTAAAAGGAGAAATGTTATTTTAAAATGATCATCAAAAATGTTAGATTAGAAAAAAAAAAATTAAAATTTAGTTTTAATCTTGTAGTAGAAAAGCAAAAAAATTAATAACTTTCTTTTGTATTATTTTTTTTGTAAGATACACATTTTTGCAGTTAAAAGTATCTTCTTTCATAGCTAAAAATGAATACTATATATAGAACAAATGAAAATATTTGTTTTGATTTGTGTATGATTAAAGATTCACAGAAATAAATCTACATAAAGTAAAAAAAAAAAAATTGAAAAAAAAAGGGTGTGATAAAATAAATGCACAGAATCTGAAGCAGGATATATAAAGCAATTCAAATAATATTAAGGGGATTTTGCTTTAGAGGAGAGGCAAACAAAATAGTGAACTAAAACTATGAAATATAGTTACATTTTTTTAAACTCAGATACTAAGTTGTAGTGGATTTATAATGTCCCAATAAAAAAAAAATCAAACATGATAAATATTTGGGAAGTTCCATATATATATGAAAGATGTTATATATATGTGGCTAGAAAACTAAGCACACCTGTCAATGCTGTCTTTGTAACACAACTGCCTGAATGAAGCTGTAAACCAACTCACTGTCTATACATCTAGTTCATTGCCCAAAATATGACAAAGGAATAAATTTCAGGATTACAATGATTCTGTATTAAAAAAAAAGATTTTTTTAAAAATGCTTTCATGTATATATCCAACTAAAAATAAAAAAATAAAATAATAATCCACTTCATAATAGCAATTCAAGCTTTTGGATTTTTATTTCAGCTTCAATTGCTTTCATGAAATGAATTTTGCTTTGTTATTTTTTACTTTTTAGTAGGATATTTACATAAAAGCATTATTTTTAAAAAGTCTTTTTTAAAACATTTTATTTTTCAATTATAAATAAAACATATAATTTCAATTTAAATATAATAATTTTCTTTGTTTTTCTTTTTCTATTATTTCTTGTTCTTTCCAGAAGAAAGCAGCTGCTGTCAATGATTTTGACAGTTTTATTAATTTTGAATTTGGAAATATATATATATATATTCTTTTGCACATTTATTTATTTTTTCCAAAATATTTATGAAATATTAATTATTTCAGAAAAATAATTCAGATTGTTGTAGGAAATATTTATTTTTAATTAAGTAAGTAAATTAATATTAGCCAAATATTACTCTACAAATATAATATTACTGTTGGCTCAGTTGTTAAAGATCTTTCCTGGAAAAAGTAAGTTCGTGAGTTCAATTTCTGATCAGGGATCAGATTTTTTTTAAGAATTCAAAAATGTGGAGATCTTCACAGAAACACAGACAGGATAAGTTAATATAAAAGCATTTAATAAAAATATTAGCTTGCAACCAAAACATATAGCCATGGCATAGCAGGAGTTAATCATAAAAAATCAGTAGTAAGACTTGATGAATAATTATTTATAAAGGCCTTTTTTATTTGTTTACTGTCTTAAAACTATATTGACTTAAAATAAATTTAAAAGCCCAAACTTACTAATGAACTCTTTCATGTAAATTTTTGCATGATTTTATATAGTTAAAGTTAATCATATAACATGATGCAAAGGTGTTATAACAACTTTATAATATATATTTTGATATATTAATATTTTATGAAATGGGAGTGGAAGTGAATAGGTTATAAAAATTATTTTATTGTTGTTTTCTTTTATTAAATATTTTGTTTTAATAATACAACCTTAAATAATCTCTGCAATTCTTTCTTTATATATATATGAGTGCATGTTAATACCTTTGAATATTTTTGGGTACTCATTTGAATGCAGATAACAATATATATTTCTTGAGATTTACCTGATGATAAAAATATATATATAAAAATAGAAAACATATTTAATTGATACTGAAACAGTGTATTACTGAAAAGGTTTATTAATACTGGTGCCTTAAAAGAAAATAAAACTGTTTTAGATATAATGTTTATTTTAATCCCTTCAATGATAATTTTAGTTGCAATATTTATTTATTATACCTGGGATTCTGGATAACCAAAAAATATAGTTATGGATTCATGTAAGAGGATACAATTTAGTTATCTTAAATAACATAAAAAATATAGGTGCAGCCATATATATATACATATGTTAGATAAACCGCTTATAAACAATAATGATGGTAAGACCCATTTCAATATGTATAATGTTATAAGGTTTTAAATTTGTAAACTGTATTTCATGATAATAGACAGACTACTTACATCACTAATGAACTCATTATAAAATCATGAAAGCCAAGGGTTCACTTCTAGATAGAAGGCTTCTATGCACTAACACCTCTAACTCAACATAGGAAAAACTAAAATTTTTAAAATAAATAATTTTTTGATAACAGTCTAGTAACATAATTTCAAATAGTCCAGAACCATAATAAGCAAGTGTTTCAAAAATTATTATCTAAATAAATGAGATTTTAATACATGAATAGATTTAAACCTTACATTTTTTAAAATATTCATAACATATTTTTTAACCATCTTAGCATTTTTACATTTATATATATATATATTATACCAGATTCGAATATGTGTCCTCTAACACCGGCCTCTTAGGCAGAGAAGAACATACTCGGAGAGTATGTATGCCCAAACGATAGCTATAAAATATATAACTAGTGTTACATTTCCAGGACATAACTTCTTCTCGACTATTGAGTTTAACACCAAGTTCAAAGCACTTTTTTTTGTTTGTGTATAAACATGGGCACCAGCTATCTATTCAAGGATGAATAAATAATGCACTTTGGACAATGGCCACTAACTCAACGCCTAAATCCACGACTAGCTCAGCTGTTTGTAATCACTAATAGATTATACATAATTAGTGGTTAAAAGAATTGATAAAAGAATTGTAAAAGGAATTTATAAAAGAGACTGATAAAAAGAATTGACCGACAAATAGATTTTAATTTTAAAGACAATTTATTAACTAACATTAATTTACTAAATTTAAACATCTTTATAATTTAATATAATACACACACATTTTAAATTAACATTTTTAAACTAGTTTAAATATTCTTGTAGATTTTAATAATAGAACACTGGTATTTATCTAATTTAACTAATAACACTGATATAATGATCAGCACATATTAACTCATATAGCATTCACAAATATAGTAATATAGCATTTGAAACTTAAACACACATATCAATAGTTCATTTTATATATGATGTAGAGTTCATATAATTAGACTCTTGGAGGATTTGCATGAATTAATGCAATGCAATGGCTATTACAGTATAAACAAAAATAAGCAAATGTTTTACCTAGGATTTTGAACATAGATTTAGAACTTTGTTTTCTTCTTGTTTGTTGCTTTACGAATGCTTCCAGTACAAATGCTTCCAGCCAGCTGGGATGCTTCCTTGATGAGTTTCCTTATTATTCATGATTTTTACTATTGGAGACAATTAGATATTGACAGAGATTTCCAAGTTGTTAAGTTGACATTATTTCACAGGCAGATCTTGCTGTTTTCATCAGACATCAGGCTGTGGAGAAAACGTGCATTCCCAAAATCTTCTCATCACTGCATTTTGTTTCTGGATACCATTAACTTAACTGACTCAATTAATTTCTTAACTCAACTCACTCAATTAATTTGTGAACTGTCTCACTGTCCAATAAAAAAAAGTCTATTTATACCTGAGACATGTTGTCCTTGTAATATCTTCCAGCAAAATCTGTTGTCAAAATTCCAGTGATAATCCTTTGACAATGTGTTTTTGAAAATTGCTTAATTAGTAATAGCCATGCAAAACATATTGTTTTATATTTTAATTAATATCTAATCCTTTGCAGACAAGCTTTTTAATCATGTAGTTTTATATTTTAATTTATAGCCATTGCCATGTTTTTTAATGATAATCTTCTTTAACTTTCATTTATTTATAATAACATTTATTACACATACATTTATTCTATTATTGATAATCGCACATATATACGCACATTACTAGTTTTAAGATTATTTTTTCTTTAATTCAAATGAAAAGAGATTTGTATTTTTTAAACTTTAAATTATTTATATTTTGCAAATACTAATAAAAAACTCTTAACTTCCTTTTTATAAAACCTTTAGTTTAACTTTTCTAATGAAACACCCCTCTCCCCTTCTGATTAATTAATTGCAGCTTTTATTTCAAAAACTAACGATAGAAAGCTATTTGATTCTTATTCTTTTCGAAAACAAACTGTAATAAACTCTTCAACATTTAATTTTACGTTTTTCTTTTATGAAAGATTATTTTAATAATTTTTTTAGATAAAATTATATGTGCCAATTTCAATATTGGTACATTACACCACCCTCCCTTTGAGAGTAAAATGTATCTATTTTTTGACCATTTTATCTCTGACAACTTTAATTCTTAATTTATTATTTTTTATTTTATTAACATGTTATTTATTTGTTTAATTCGATCACTTTAATTAAACCTTTTATTTTATTTATTTATTTAATCCTATAATTGTTACTCTTAAATCATTCATTTGACCTATTTATTTAACTTGATTTTATTGATTTTTTTTCCAACTGTTTATTTACAAGCATTTCTTCTTACTTAATATGTGCATGGGGAAAAAAAATCTTTTATTCAATAAAGCCTCCTTGTTATTATTATTATTCCTAAATTTCATTTAGTATTATTACCGCCTGTCCGGTAGTTGTTTTTCTCTTTTCACTAACCTCAACGACTGGGCATTATATGTTCCCTTTTCCCGTGTTCCCTGTGCTATCACAAACACATTATTACCGTATTGCTGCTTGATGATATAGGGACCGTCGTATATTGGCTGGAATTTCTTGTATATATGTTTTTCAGGATGACTCACCGGATGAACTCTCACCATGACCTCATCTCTCCTCCTGAATATGGCCTTAGGTCTTCCATGCCTCTTCTGTCGTAGCCTTCCCATTTTTCTTAACTGGTTAAGTGCCTGCTTAGCATCTCTTCTCTGGTTGATTGGATTTATCCTCACTGGAAATTTAGTCTCAAACGGATATGGAATATTTCTTCCAAAATGTAGCTGAACAGGTTCGAATCCTGTAGACTCATTTCTTGACCAGTTTATCATATTGATTATTCGTGATGTTTCTTTTACCCATTTGCGATGATCATCCTGTATATAAACCCGAAATAAACGCCCCAACTCCCTCATAACCCGTTCACATGGATTAGACTGAGGGTTACAAATCAACATAAGTATATATCTTATCCCATGCCTGTTTGTCCATTTCTTCCATTTGCTAGATATAAAGGGTGTTCCATGATCCCACAGAATTTTGTCTGGAATTCCTACAGTTTTAAAGTATTGTTGCTCCAAAACTCCAATAGTTTGTCTTGCACTAGCTTGAGCTACTGGATATGCCACTACCAGCTTCGAAAACACATCATATGTTACCATGAGATACTTCATTTTATTGAATGGAGGCAGAGATCCATAGAAGTCTATCGCTAGTAAGCTGTTTGGGCATTGAGCATATATAGGTTGCAGCGGCCCGACTCCTGATGTGTTAGCAGGCTTGGTTGCTGAACATATGGTGCATCTACCAATCACGTCTGCAATATTGGCATTCATTTCTGGCCAGTAAAACCCATGACTCAGCCATCCTTCCACTTTATTTGCCCCATAATGTCCGTAAGTGTTATGCGCATATTTAATTATTTGCTTTCTCATGGTGACCGGAAGAATAATGCATGTTTGATTTTTTTTCCTAATGGATGATGTAAGAGTCCTCCCTTTAAACATGATTTCAGTCCCTCCACAGTGGATTATTGTCTGTTTTGGTTACAGGATGCTTGTGTAAATACTCCATTATTTGTCTGCAATCGTTATCTTTCTCTTGCTGCTCCTTTAATCTATGCAAATCATCTTCTATCCCATTTCTTTTATATATTTTGGTGGCAGCTATATACACTCTGTCACAACTCAAGTGTTGTTCTTGAGCTACTGGATATCGGCTTAAAGTGTCTGCCACAATATTCTCCTTGCCATGACACTAAGCCACTTTGTAATTAAATTCTTGCAGGAATAAGCTCCACCTTATTAGCCTGCTATTATTCAAGAAGCTGTGATTAATAAATTCAAGGCTCTTATGATCAGTGATTACTACCACTTCAGAGCCTACTAAATACTGCCTGAATTTCTTGAATGCCCCCACACAAGCCAGGGCTTCCTTCTTAGTTACAGTGTAGTTCACTTCCAGTCCCTTTAGTAAATGGCTAATGAAACAAAGAACTCTGTGCTGTCCCTTTTCCTGTATCTGAAATAGCATAGCCCCCAATCCAAACCCGCTGCTGTCCATTTGTACAAAGAATGGTTTGTCGAAATTGAGATGTGACAGCATAACTTTATTTAAAAATCTTGCCTTCACACTCTGAAAACTACACTCATGCTGTTCATTCCACACCCACAATTTCCCTTTTCTTAATAACTGCAGTAATGGCTCCATGTCAAGTGAAAAATTTCTATAAAATTGATTATAAAAATTACAGAGTCTGAGAAAAGATTTAATATGTTTTTTATTCCGGGGTGTCGGTAAGTCCTGTATTGCTCAGATTTTTTCAGAATTAGGTAATATCACTCTTTCTGTAATTATATGACCTAAAAACTTGACCTCATCAGTCATTATCTTACTCTTATTTAAATTAATTCGAATCCCCTTTCTCTCACACTCCCCCAGCAACATTTCTAATTGTGCAAAGTGCTCATCTATACTTTCCGACGCCACCACAATGTCATCCACATACATTGTAACTAAATTCTTAATATCATCTGACAATACTTGATCCAGACATTGTATAAGCCCTGCCCCACTATTTTTTAGCCCAAAGGAAATGCAGTTAAAATTATATGCATGTCCATTATATTTAAATGCCATATATTTCCGATCCTTCGGATGAAGTTTGATTTGCCAGTAGCTGGCAGTTAAGTCGAATGTCGAAAATATTTTCTTATTTTGAAATTTCAATAACAATTTGCTCATAGGCAGTGGAGCATTAGTATCAGCTATTGTTATCTTATTTAACTGCTGTGCATCCAAACATAACTGAATTGATCCAACTTTTTTTTATAGTTACGATGGGGGTTATTGAAAGGAGACGAACATTTAGATATAATCCCCCATTTAAGCATTTTGTCTATTTGCTCTTCTACTTCACATCTATATTGATGAGGTATGGGATATGCATGGTCTTGATATGATTGGCCTTTCATAAGCCTTATCCTGTGTTCATACCCTTGGATTACCCCTGGAACCTTGGAAAATATGCTTTCATATCTATTGAATAGTTTCTTCAGTTGGTCTCTTTGATTGTCATTTATGCATCTTGACTCATCCACCTTTTCCCCTATCTCTATTTCCATTACTGCACTTTGTTCATCCCTCTGTTTATTTATCTCATCCTTTTGGTGTTTTATAAATGGAATTATTACGTTGTTTATTTCTGCCCGACTTCGTTTATAATCCAATACACAGCCTGTTTTATACATAAAATCCGAGTATAATATAACCTCATGAATCAGTCTCTCCAAAATCAACAGCACATGCATATATTCTCCCTCTGCCATGTGTAATTTCACCCATGCCTGTTTGGATGCCAACTTCGCCTTCTTACCATTAGCCAACAAAACATATACTGTTTTTAAAGGCAATATTTTAATTTCCGGGTCAATGTTACTTATTTTATTAAACATTTCCTGTGACAGTACCGATACCTGACTCCCCAAATAAAACAATGCACTAGTTTCAGTCCCCCTACCTTTATCTCTATCTTTGGACAGCTCTGAGGTGCCATTATGGGTGTGCTCTCTTCTCCACTACATACCAGATGCGCTACTTGCATACAATCAACTTCTGCATTTCCATCCTCATCCTGACAATCCACCATCCCCATATTGTTGTCCAATGCCATTAGTATTTCAGCCATATGCTCTACCGTTTGCTTGCCAATCATTATTTGTTCCACTTTCTCAGGTAAACCACGCCTAACTATACTCATAATATTCTGCTCCGATAATTTGTATGCTGTGATTGATCTCAATTTCACTACTTGTCTACAAAAAAATGTAATAAATAACTCCACTGTCTGCAACCTGTCCTGCTCTACTTGAAACTTAACCTTTTCCTGTAGCTCCTCCCCCAATAGTTTTCCAACAACAAACACTTGTATTCACCAAACATTGCCAGTTTTACATGTAATGAATTCCACCAGAGCTGAGCTTCTCCCTGTATGTGACTGCAAGCTAAGGCAATTCTTGCTCCCTCACTTAAACTATTCAAGGTGCAATAACGTTCCAAACTCTCAAAGTGATCACTCGGATTCTCCCCTCTGTTTCCTGAGAATGCTTTTATTTTTAGCAGCTGATTTACTACCTCCATTCTATGTATGTGCACCCCTGTTTTTCTATTCTCATGTTCCCTTTCTAATGCCTCTACTCTTTTTCTTAATTCCTCCAACTCTATATCTTTTCCCATTTTGAAACCATATATTATATTTTTTTATTTTCTTTTATTTTTTTTTAACTAGTGCTTGCGTTAAACTAAATTTACTATACGACTTATTTATTTATTTCTTACTAAAACAGAAACACATGCTGACCATCCCTTTTGTCCATTTTTCTACCTGATCTTAATGCTTTAACTCCACCCCAACACCTAACTTTCTCTGATTTGATAACATAAATGTCAAAATCTCTTTTCATTTAAAGCAAAAAAAGTTTTCAGTCAATTTTTTTTTTTAAATTAAAACACTTTTACATACATAATTTAGCTTTTGTATAAAATTTTTTGAACAAGAAACAAAGTATTTAATTAATATTGTTTCTTAGGTCCAGCTCCAAGTTGGGTAAAGCCATTTTATACCAGGTTTGAATATGTGTCCTCGAACACCGGCCTCTTAGGCAGAGAAGAACATACTCAGAGAGTATGTATGCCCAAACGATAGCTATAAAATATATAACTAGCGTTACATTTCCAGGACATAATTTTTTCTCAACTGTTGAGTTTAACACCAAGTTCAAAGCACTTTTTTTGTTTGTGTATAAACATGGGCACCAGCTATCTATTCAAGGATGAATAAATAATGCACTTTGGACAATGACCACTAACTCAATGCCTAAATCCACGACTAGCTCAGCTGTTTGTAATCACTAATATATTATACATAATTAGTGGTTAAAAGAATTGATAAAAGAATTGTAAAAGGAATTTATAAAAGAGATTGATAAAAAGAATTGACCGACAAATAGATTTTAATTTTAAGGACAATTTATTAACTAACATTAATTTACTAAATTTAAACATCTTTATAATTTAATATAATACACACACATTTTAAATTAACATTTCTAAACTAGTTTAAATATTCTTGTAGATTTTAATAATAGAACACTGGTATTTATCTAATTTAACTAATAACACTGATATAATGATCATGCACATATTAACTCATATAGCATTCACAAATATAGTAATAAAGCATTAATAGCATTTGAAACTTAAACACATATATCAATAATCCATTTTATATATGATATAGAGTTTATATAATTAGACTCTTGGAGGATTCGCATGAATTAATGCAATGCAATGGCTATTACAGTATAAACGAAAATAAGCAAATGTTTTACCTAGGATTTTGAACGTAGATTTAGAACTTTGTTTTCTTCTTGTTTGTTGCTTCTTCCAGTACGAATGCTTCCTGTACGAATGCTTCCAGCTGGCTGGGACACTTTCTTGATGAGTTTCCTTATTATTCACGATTATTACTATTGGAGACAATTAGATATTGACAGAGATTTCCAAGTTGTTAAGTTGACATTATTTCACGGGCAGATCTTGCTGTTTTTATCGGACATCAGGCTGTGGAGAAAACGTGCATTCCCAAAATCTTCTCAGCACTGCATTTTGTTTCTATATACCATTAACTTAACTGACTCAATTAATTTCTGAACTCAACTTACTCAATTAATCTGTGAACTGACTCACTGTCCGATAAAAAAAAGTCTATATATACCTGCGACGTGTTGTCCTTGTAATATCTTCCAGCAAAATCTGTTGTCAAAATTCCAGTGATAATCCTTTGACAATGTGTTTTTGAAGATTGCTTAATTAGTAATAGCCATGCAAAATGTATTGTTTTATATTTTAATTAATATCTAATCCTTTGGAGACAAGCTTTTTAATCATGTAGTTTTATATTTTAATTAATAGCCATTGCCATATTTTTTAAAGATAATCTTCTTTAACTTTCATTTATTTATAATAACATTTATTACGCATACATTTATTCTATTATTGACAATCGCACATATATACGCACATTACTAGTTTTAAGATTATTTTTTCTTTAATCCAAATGAAAAGAGATTTGTATTTTTTAAACTTTAAATAATTTATATTTTATGAATACTAATAAGAAACTCTTTACTTCCTTTTTATAAAACCTTTAGTTTAACTTTTCTAATGAAACACCCCTCTCCCTTTCTGATTAATTAATTGCAGCTTTTATTTCAAAAACTAATGATAGAACGCTATTTGATTCTTATTCTTTTCGAAAACAAACTGTAATAAACTCTTCAACATTTAATTTTACGTTTTTCTTTTATGAAAGATTATTTTAATAATTTTTTTAGATAAAATTATATGTGCCAATTTCAATATTGGTACATATATATATATTTTTTTTTTTTTTTTTTTTTTTTTTATATATATATATATATATATATATATTGTAACATTTATTTATATACATTGCAAATATATTGGCATTTGGTAAAAGCTAAAAAATAAAAATGGATTTAGATTTTTTTTTTGACTAATTTTTTTTAGAAAAACAATAATTCACGATGAAAGTTAAATTATTCTTTCGTATTTTTTTAATGTAATTAGAAATAAAAGTAGAATTGGAGAGAACAAAAGAATTCCAAAAGTAAAAAATAAATAAGAGAAAGTAAAAATATTTTGGCTAATTAAAGATGGCCAAAAAACTTGATAAAAAAGAGAACTTTATAATGTAAATTTTATAAAACATCTACAAGATTATGAACCAAAAAATGCCATGATAATAGCATGCGCAGAAGTCAGAAACCTGAGCCTCTAGTATAAAAGGCAGAGGTCAGTTTGAAGAATGTCTTGTTTTTGTTTGTTTCTCTAGATGGTCTTGGATAACAATAATATATCCAAGATCACTCTACGCTGAAATAATTCGGCATGTCGGAGTGAACCGGAGCTTCTGCGGACATCATGCCTGAAGATGTACACCAGAAAAGCCTTCATGACTGACTAGGAGAATGGACTGCAAGATCAACTAATAATCAAATACCATGAGGTCATATTAACCCCGAAAAACTATGCATAGTTATCTACAACCATCATGAATTCACTAAAACTTACCAGTAAGACTACTTATTCCTGATTGTGACAAAATTAAGCATTTGCAAACAAGTCTTAAAATAATCCCGATAGAGACTTTCATTTTTTCTGTATAAGACACTTTTGTTTATACCAGAACTTTTTAATTATTTTATTTTATTGATTGCATCATGTTTGAATTAATATGTGTTCTCTCTAATTTGCTTGATTAGGAATTCTCATTTTAACTTAAATAGATTTTTAATCCGTTATGATAAAAAAATATTTCTAATATCAATTTTCATTTGTGCATTATTAATAATAGTTATTATTTTTTTATTATTAAATTTATTATTAGTTTAATAAGATTTAAAACGTAATTTATCTTTGTCAATATGTTTCAATAAGCCCAGGAATAATAATCTTAAAAAATAATTCTTGTTATGGTATGATGCAATGCCGATTAGTTTAAAAGTATTTTTCTTTTTTTTTTATTCGTGAGACATTATTTGACTATTTTAGCAGTCTCTTTAGAATAAAAAGACATGGCGCCCATATTAAATAAATTAAAAGCTGATTTCATCAATAGCATAATTCTCAACAATTAATAGGCTGAGTTTGATCAGGAAATATAGCTATGTTTTTAGAATAGAAATATAACTTTCTTTTTTTTGACATAGCTTGATCAACTGACGTGCAGTTTATATTAGCATGTAGAGGCCTAGCAAAATGGAAAACGTTATAATATATATATTGAAACAAGCACGTTGTTTCACATGTGTATGTATTCTAAAAACTATTTTACTCTCCCACCTTAAAAAACAGCAGATGTATAAAAAAGTTGATCTTATATTTTTTCTAGAAAAATATAGCAAAAAGTTTAGTTTATGACTTTACAAGAAAATCATTATTTTCTATAATTGAGAAAAGAAAATAATAAAGATAAGTCATTATTGATTTTATAGTTTTAAATTACAATATAATTTAAATAAATCACTTGTATTTATTTAAAGCTGGCATTTTTTATTATTATTATTACATTTTTAAGTTTTGGAACGATGTTTTCGAAAAAAGCGTGATAATAGCTTGAGGCAGTCTTAATAAATTGGAAAACATGAACTAGTGCTTATAATCTGTTATCTATCCCACTAAAAGTAGATTGTCTAATCCTTAAGAAGATAGCAAACCAGGTACATTGGGATAGGCTGCTTAATCAATCCAAGAATCAGAATAGATATAGTCGAGTTGCAAGTTCAGAGCAGATTTTTAAAAAGTTTTTTTCAAAGAGATTTTTAAGAGATTCTAAAAAAGTTTTTCAAAGAGTTATTTGTTTTCAAAGAAATATTTTTCAAGTAGATGTTAAAGAAGACTTTTGAAAAAAAAAGATTTTAATTTTAAAAAGATATTAAGAGCAGTTAAAGAACCACTGTTAATAATGGAAAAGGAAAACATTATTAAAGAAATTATAACGATGGAAGGCTAAACCAACAGCTTCATCTCTTCATCTCAAGCTATGGTCCTCCAAGATTTGCCTGGATAAACATCATACAAAGTAAATTATGCCACTCAACTGAAATCAATGCCCCCTTTTTAATGTAGTCACATCATGGATATGAAGGAAACAACTGGATAAAAATGAAGGTAATAATTTTACAAGATAATCAATATTTATGTGTTTATAAAACAAGATAAAACATCTTCTTAAACTAAAATTATGAATAAATGTAGCTATATGAAAGTACATTTATTATAAATGAAACTAAAATTATATGTGTTTATAAAAGACAAACAAAACATCTTTCTTAGAAAAGAAACTAAAATTATGAATAAAAGTAGCTATATGAAAATACGTTTATTATAAATGAAACTAAAATTATAAATAAATATAGCTACATGAAAATACATTTATTATTGATAAATTATAAATGAAACTGCTGGTGAATTTATGTATAAAAATATACGTCTGCAGCAGACCAAGTCAATATTTATGCTAGAAGAATTATATGTAAATCATAAATGCTTAACTGCAGATTAATGAGATCTAAATAAAATTTATATGTATGAATATACATCCATATTTCAAATTATAAATGCTATCAGTTATCTTCATATATTGCATTCCTCTCTGTGAATTAATTAAATAATTAAAAATGTAAATTATTAAAGAACTTGCATTCTTTAATTCCTATTGTACTATTATTGAATGTATACCAAGATACACAATGGACTGCAAATAAAATAACTTAAGGTTAACTGGACCTCTGAATTAGACATAAAATGTAAATTGTTAAAGACTTGCATTCTTTAATTCATATTGCCCTACTACTGGATGTACACCAAGATACACAATGGACTGTAAATAAAATATTTGTTAAATTAAGTGGAACTCTGCATCAGAAGCTATCAGTTGTCTTCATTATTCTCTCTGTTGTCTCAATATATCATACTCCTCTCTGTGAAGTAACTAAATGATTAAAGATATAAACTGTTAAAGAACTGTTGAGAGAAGGACTTTATTATACTCTCAACAGATTACCTTTTCTAAGTCATCTAAAATGTTATTGGAAGTAGGCTGAAAGATACAAGGGACTGTCAATGAAATACTTTGTTTGATGGACATTTATTTAAACCTGCTATTAAATAAAATTATTGTTACTTAAAATTAATTTTAGTTGTCCAGTTGTTCAATTCTATTATTTTTTATAGCATCACTCATCATTCAGTGCCCTTGTTCATGAGAATCTCATGCCTCCTGAGCTATGTCTGCATAACTAGACCTAAGTAAGTCAGGTTGTAGTGAGATGGAACTCTAGTGGTGCCATTTGGAAAACCAAACATAGAAATGTCTAGATGCTTCCAGCCCCTATGGTGCTACATCCTCTGATGAGCAGGAAATATTGTTGTAGGGGGGGGGTTAACATCTGCATTGGGGAATGCCAATCGATAGTTCCTTCCTGCAACATGCTCATCAGGAAATTGTTACAACCAAGGTAATAAAGGGGTTGTACAGGTCCAGTTACAATATATATATATATATATCAGCAATAATTAAGCATTAATCTGCAAATGATCCTTTTTAGAGCTAACAATTATAAATATTATATTTGCATGCCATTAATTTTTACATTTTTAGTATAACTTTGATTTGTATTTGTTGCTTTAAAAAGATAAACAAGTTTCTGAGATTGCGTTTCTTTTTACTATAGGTAAAAATCTTAGATGTGAGATGCTATATGTAATTGGTTATTTATTCTTATTAATATAAAGTTTATGTTTTTCAAATTTTATGCAATCTATTTGTTGGATAAATCTAAATTAAGCTATTTCCTAATCCTGATTTTTTTTTTTTGGAAAATTGTATAAATGCTATAACTAAAAAAACAGTCAAATATTTTTTAAATAGCATAATCTGTTTAATAAGTTCAAAATATCTGTAACATTTAAAATTCTAAAATTTAGTTGTTTACTCAGTTGCTGAAATGTTCATTGACAATTGAGCACCTAAAAAATAGATTGAGCAAAGTAATTTCCTCAATTGAGAATAGATCATAATATATTCAATATATTTTAAATATAACATACAAGTTTCAAGGAACAATCAGTGTCTATACTTAATCCGGAAAGACTACACATAAAATCATTGAAACATTTATAATTTTAATATTACATTCCTTTTCTATTGCTAACCGTTCAAATTCTGAGTATATATTTTTTTAAAAGTATGTCAAAATCGTTTGTGTCACAGTTTTCAAATTATTCTTGTTCAATAATATAATTTTCTTTAGTTACAAAATGTAGACATCTATTTCGTCATGCTACTCTAATTTATAAAATAGTACAAATTTCAAAGCGAAAATTGTTGTGTAACTCCGAAATAATCATTGCCTTGATATGTATACATAATTTTAGTTTTCAAATAAAAAAGTGGGATTAAAATAATTTTTCTGAATGTCTGACAAAACAACAGAAATATAAAGAAAATATGAGAAGATCCAACAGAATACAACATTGCATTTCCAATGACTAATAGTCACATTTATCAACATAAAGCATTAACTGCACATTACAAAGACATCATTCTAATATTTTTTTTGACAGAACTTTTACAACTACCAGTAACACTCTTATTACAATGTTTTAAACAAGACAAATCTCCTACTACAAGTCAAAGCATATTTTTTTCACATTTTTACTATGATATATTAGTCTAAAAAAATAAAGTTAAATTAAAAAAAATTGTAATTAAGAAATCAATAATATTTTAACATATTCTATCAAGACTATAAGCAGTAATACAGAGTCATGTTGTAGATACTGTAAAGATTTATAAAGCAGGATCTAGGAATGACAATTTACATAGACAAATTTTGGAAAACACCAAAGCTTTTAATTCATTAAAAAGAGCATTTCAATATTTTAGCCGACTTTTCTATTTCAAAAGCTCTTATTCAAGATAAAGGATGCTGAATGTCTTTCCTCATTACTAGTCTGATAAAGGATTTGAGTTTGTTAAATATTAATTATTCAATAAAAGTTTTTACATGTTGCATTAAAACATTAACACTCTCTATCGATCTTTTTTTTAAATTGACAAAAATAGCATATTGTAAATTCAAAAGACAAGAAGATGAAGAGTCCAAATAAGAGTCATAGATCAATTCATAGATCACATGACACTATCTCTTAAGCTTGTAAGTTACAAACAGTGAGGATTGCCAATTCCTCTACAAGCTTTATGATAAATGCTTAGCCAGAGCCAGCACCTAAAATATCTCTGTCAGGAACTCCTCCCCAAACCCCTGACCATGGTTTCGTGCTTTGGCACTTCTCAGAGAGGTGTCAGGGTAGGTTCAGACACTAGATCTAAAAATACCAACCCAAAGCTATGCGCTTAGCTAAAAGTTATCTATTGAGTGGAAAATCTGAAATTTTCAGACATCTACATGTCTTCAAACCCAGCTAATATTCTAATTAATAATTTCACTTCAAACCCACAAGAATCTTGAGCCTTGATTTATTTAACTACCTATCAACTGACCAAAGATTAAAATTGGATCGACCACACATCCTTTATTAGTAACAAAGCTAAAAATTTCTGAAATTTTTTCTCCTTATTGATCGTTAAAGAATTTGAGTTAAATTAAACATTAACTATTACATAAAGTTTTTGTGTGTCTCATTAAAAACATTAACTGCATTCTGTAGACCGACATTTAATTTGACAAAAATGATACAATCATAATCATACTATAGATTCTAAAGCAAAAAAATAAAGTTCTTGTTTTTGCTTTCAATTCATTCAAATTAATAATGTCACAATCAAGCCTGCATAAATTTGGATCTCTGGTTTATTATATTTTCTACAAATAGTTTCAAATGCCACTAAACATACAAGTTAAAAACAAAATTGGAACGATATATAACCACGATTAAGACCTGTTTTTATTTCAGATGCCTAGATCTTAATAACACTTTTTATTCAGTCATGTACTAGTTGTATAAAAGAAATAAACTTTGGTGAAAAATTAATTAATTTCAAAAAGTGCAATAAAATCAAATCCCTTGACCAAAGTAATAAACACAATATATAAAACTTTCTTTGTTCATAACACTTATTTTTTGCATTTGTCAATTGATGAAAATCTTATCGACAGAGCTTCTTGTTTCCTTTCAACTTCAATTAAAAGACATTTTAGAATAATAGTCTTAATTCACTATTATTTCACTTACAGCGAAGATATATTAACTGTTAGCATATCGAAACCCTTTTTGCAAGCACAAATGAGCAAACTAAAATTAATTTAATTAAAACAATTAAGTTTTTTGGAATAATATATAACTCGAAAAAATTGTTAGCTAAAAAATACCCACGATGAGCATCAATAAAATAAATTAATTTAATAGTTAAATGAACAGAATGTTATTTAAAACAACCTGTATGATTTAGGCAGTAATAAAGTAATGAGCTTGAAAGATAAAATTCTACTCATAAGCTCAACTGTGTCATTTCTACACGCTAACGTCACATGATCTTTCCACTTACATAGAACACTGATTTAAATTCGTATCCACTTGTGGAACAATGTTGAATTCATCTGTCTGCCATGCTCTTGATTTATTAAAACTGAGTTGCAGTTTTAAATAGGTTTGGGAAGCTTTTTTTTTTTTTTACAGATATCCAGTTTATAGCGAACCCAGGTAGCTAGGCCATAATCATCCGAAATTAGCTGTAATTGCTCTGTACATATATGTATTAATTATGAAATAAAACAGAAATGAAAACCCCATTAAATCTATCAGGTTAAAAACATATCGTGTATTATCTTCTCCTTCTCAGTAGATTCTGACGTTTAGCACAATAATAAAATGATGAACATGACAGTAGATTTTATAAATTAGAGCCCAACTTGTTACTTTCAGCCGTGAATATCTCATTACCTTGCAGTAACAACCATGCGACTGCCTTTTTTTTTTTTACTGTTATTATTTGAATGCAATTTGAAAGAGACTTTATCTTACAGTAGTCTATGAAAAGCTTATTTTCCTGTATACAATGGGATTAGATTCAAGTTTTTTTTATTTATAATCAAGTTTTAGAGATTTAATATATGATATTTAATTAATTATTTATACTAATATGATGCAAAGTATTTTTTTTTCTGAAGCTTGGCCAAATTAATTAATCAATAAGATTACAGTATAACTTTGACTTTAAAATTCCATAATGATTATTTTTGTTTCACATTCAAAAAATGTTTTCTTGTTTAAGATTTCGTTAATTTATTGGTGGGTCGTGTGAAAATCTGTGTTCATATACCCTATATATTATATATATATAGACACATGTATATAATGAGCCTGTGTTTCAGTTATTAATTTGTTATGTAAATAAACTATTTACTTCATACCTATTTTTATAACACGATAAACTTGTATGCATATACAATATATATATAAATAAGCATTTATTTTTATAGCGTCTGTATATAATTGTAATTACATTTATATCGGCCTTTCAAGCCAATTGTGCAAACGCTTTGCGAGTGTTAAATAATAAATGAATACCCTCTGACCAAATATATATATATATAAGAAAATTACGCAATAATTTATATTTAAATTTTTCAGCCAATAAACTTAAAAAGCTATTGAGTACTTAAATTTATCATTATCATCATCATTATTTTCAACTTCGATTGTTTCACTGAAGATTTCTTAAGTTTAAATCAGTTTCACTGATTCATAGCCTCTCTTCTTTAATACACAAGTTAACTTGCTTATTTACCCATCCATCTTATTTGTCATATCTTAAAAGTCATTTTACAATATATTAAGATTCAATTTAAAATTTCAGTTCCCCATCTATTACTATCTCTTTTGGATATATGGCTAGCCAATTCCATTTCTGTTTCTAAATTTTTACAATAATGTCCATGATATCGGTAAGTTTTCCCTCCACATATTTTTTTTATATTTCTATTTGTTAATTGAAGCACACATTTCTCCATATTTCATAAAGTGATAAGAATTCTTTATATATATATTTCTTTTGTTAAGCATTCAAATCTCAAATTCATAAGTAAAAACTGCTAGAATATTATCTATTAAAAAAAATTTTTTTTTTTCAAATAAGTAGATATATTTTCTTTAGTAACTTTATAATTATTGGCTTTTAATTTATGATTATCAATATTTATTTTTTTAAAAATCCACGAACATAACTTAAGACTTTCTGGCCTTTATTTTTATATCTACATTGGAAGCTCTAAAGAATTACTTCCAAAAATGACTATTTTATCTGAAAAATTTAAATATTCTCCAAGTATTTTTATTATCTTAGTTTTCCTTTTTATTACACATAATACTTTTAAGAAAAATTCTGTAAAAATGATTAAAATATGGACTAACTCTACATCTTATCAATATTAATTTTTTTAATGTTATCAACATTAGTATTTTTAGTATCTCATGTAATCTAATAATTACAAGTAGTGTCAGTAATTTGGTATTATTCCTGCTATAAAGTATTACTTCAGTGACATATTATTCTAAGTTTGTGATATGCTTAAAATAACACCTCCAAGGAATATGCAGACAAAATTAATCGATAAAATTTGTCAACAGATCCTGTGGAGGTGTTATTTTAAATATACCACAAACAAATCTACCATCTGTAATATAAAAATTCAAATCTAAAAAAAATAATGGAGACATATATTCATTATAAAAAAATAAGACATTATGAATGATACTTAATAAAATAAGTACTTGTGAGTTTTGCCTTTTTTTTCTTGTCCTCAAAGGCATTCTTCCCCTCCTGGCATACTACAGGACAAAGTGCCATCAGAAAAACCCAGCCCATGAAATACCAAACTTCAAATCTAAAAAAAAAAAACTTCTTTCCAATGATATATTCATTATGGACAAAGGAGAAATATGAAGAAAAAAAATCTGAAAGGTTTTTTTAAATGATAATATGTAACAAAGTTTTAGCTACAAGTTTAGTGTTATATTTTAAATATTTTTTAAAAATATATATACACCTGGATCTCATTTTATTTGTTAGACAGGTTCCTCAGAAAATGTGCACAAAAGAAATCACACAAAAATAGATTTAACTTGCCTTGAAAAATGGGGGATAGGTTCTGTAATTTTCAGAAATTGCATAAAAGCAAAGCAACAAGAAAAAATTACTTTAAAATTCGCATTAAAAAAACAAGGAAATAAAGTATGATTAATAAAAAATTTCAAATATTTGAAAAAAATTAATACAAGACAAACTTTTTTTATTAACTACAGTATTTAATTTTACATTTTTTTATACATATTTTAATAATTACCGCTATTTGACAATATGTGTTCATTTGTGAACTGGTAAAAAATCATTCATGGTGTGATGTACAACTAGTGCCACTTTCAGTCTTGTACTGCATTAATGGTTTTCTGTTTCTATATTAAAAAAATGAGATCGCAATCAAAACAAAAAGATTATACATTATCATTAGAAAGATTATTTTCAGTTTACAAAATCAATAAAATCTTCATTATTATTTATTTTAAAAATCTAAAAAATTATTTATTTTTGTTATATTTAACAAAATATGTTTTAAAAGTTTAAAATTTTTGAATATTTATTGTGATATTTTTATATGTAAGTATAAATCTATTACTATTATTTACTCATTAGTATAAGTAGGTTATTTACATAGAAGCTAAGATTCTAAATACAGCTTCAGGCCATATACATGTTAGCTGCTAATATAACGTTATATTTTTTTTTAAAAAAAGTACTTCAAGTCAAAATAAGTTATTAATAATTTAAATTTCTTGATATCTAATAAATATAGTGAAATATGAAAGATATTAAAAAGAATTGCATTAAAATAATCTGCATAAAATGAGACCCAGGTATATATAAAAAGTTTAGCAAAAAAAAAATATAAAGTTTTAGCTATGAATATATTTTTGAATATAAAAATGTATTATTGACAAGTAGTGCAGAGGGAGAGATGTTGGAGGGAAAAAGTCACTGAAACATAAAGTTTCAATTTTATATAAAAGTGACGAATTACAAGTCTAATTTAAAATCGTATTACTTACAATTGATTCTAGAGATATATTACATTGTGTGAGGGAGGGAGTCACTATAGCAGAGTGAAACATTTAATATCTTCTAAAATGGAAAGGAAGTGGTCAGTTTATTTGACATAGATTAGTCATGCCAAGATTCTTGATTGCCATGATATCATAAACGGAAACTTTGAATAAATATTACTGAATGAAAACATCACTGGAATAATACATCATAGTGGGAATAATACCAAAGTACAGTATTGATAATGTTCTAGTAATTTATCTTAAAGATCCAAATCTTTAATAATCTATCATTCCGATGCAGTTTCATAATTTATAAATCCAAAGCATAGCAGCAACTCATATTTGCTATTTTTTTCTATAACTTTTTTCAATACTTGGATATTATTTCCTGTTTTAAAATCACTTTTACATCCATCTTGTTCTTTTGGCTGGTTTGTATGAAAATTTAGCTACAAACAATTAAAATCATCTGAGTAAATATCTTGTAAAAACTAATAGAAGACTCATAGATCTGTAATTTCTATCTATATTTTATCTTTCTTAAATATCACTAGTACTGCATTTTTCCAATTATCTATTATATCTACATCATTTTGAGATTTGGTATATAGTTTTTCCAACTAATGTTGTAAGTTTTGCTTACTTGTTTAAAATACTAATAATAATTTCAGCAATTTTTTGGAACTTTTTCATTTTTTAGAGATTTAATATGGTATACCTATTCATTGAAAATACTTGACAATTCAAATAATATAATAATTTGTAGATGATAATTTGTTTGTTTCTTTTCTTTATTGTCATACAATTCTATGTAGAACTTTTTCACTTCTTTAATGATATAATTCTTTTTAGTAATAGTTTTACCTTTTTTTTAATTATTCAAACAACTTTTATTCTGTTCTCTATAGTATTGCTTACAAATTCAATGTTATATTTTGATCTAACATTATTAATTCTTTTTGTATCATTTTTATAAAACTCTAAATATTTAATTCTTTTTAATGGATCATTAAAAAAATTCATATTTTTTTATTTATGCATTGTCTTATCACAGTTGAAAATTTACTTGGAGAAATGCTATTTTTTTGTAACAGCTATCATTGTTGCAGTTCTTAGTAAATTATCAATTCTTTTTTTAATGATTTCAGTAAAGTTTTAACCATCTTTAAAGACTGTTAATTAGTTCAAAAAATTAGCAAGTTATAATTTAAATCTATTGGAGTATTTTTTTTAGAAATATCAACATTTAATAATGACCTTCTTGCAAGCTTTTATTCTTTTGTCTTTTTAGTTTTGTATGAATACTATTTCATTAGTATCTTACATCTCACTAATGGATGAACACTTTTTAAATCGAATCTATTAACTATATCTTGAAATTAAAACAGGCAAAAACTCACTATATATATTGCCACACACAGCAAGCTATAGTAATCAACGCATGCCAGAAGACTCATAGTTTTGTAGTTAAATGGAGGTAAAAGGTGGTTACTGGAGGGTTGCATTAGATCCTAAGATCTAGATGCAGTGCTCTCAGATCCAAGGCTCCTCACTGATGAAGGCCATAATCCAGAAACTAGTCTAGGGATATTGGATGAGTAGGCACTAAATGGGGATTTTATGCACTAGCCTTCTGGTATCCATTGGTTACTTTAGCTTGCTGGGTGTGGCAATATATATAGTGAGTTTTTGCCTGTTTTAACAACAGTTATACACAAGCATAAGAGGAGGTGGTCATGTGATGTTTATTACATCTTGAAATACATCATTTCATTAATTAAAATGTAATCCAATTCACTGTATCTTCTTTTAAATATTGTCATGTTCATTTTCATTTAGTTTTTTTTCCTAAAAGAAATATTTCACAATAAATCATTGTTCTTTTTTGGAAAATTCCATAAGTCTGTGACACATCTCATTTCTATAATCATAATCAATTTAATCACAGCATTTTAAACTTCCAATTGACTTCTAATTTTAGCATAAAAGTCACTCATGAAAATTTTTAAATATTGTTTATTCTCATCAAAAGCGTTTTGTATATCCACATAAAAATCCTCTACTTCTTCATCACAAGAATTTGTTGATATATAAACTTTTAATTATCTGAATTTGGCATCCTTCATTAAGTTGAATAACCAAACTGATCACTGTGATATATCATCAATTTCCAAAATATTTGTGTTTGACTTTTTATTTATAATAAATCACATTCCAAATTGTGCTTCAAATATTTGTGTTCTAAAGCATATTTTCACTTTTTACATCAATTGAATCCGCATTTATTAATTTTCGATTATATAGCTTAGATAAAAAGATTAATATTTCAAATAAATAGAATGCTTCATTGGATTCTAAATCAGATAATCATATTAATGAAAATATATTCTTTTTTTCTTCAATGTATTTCTACTATAAGCAAAGACAGAAAATTAAAGTTTTTAAGTCTATGCATCGTTTCTGCAATAAGAATGATGTTTAAAATAGATATTCTCTCGGGAAATATTCAAAGCAAATGCTGAAAAATGCTCAGTGAGACGCAGACACAAATATTTATTAATTTTTATAATATTTACGTTTAAATATTTAAATAAATAAAACCCTTTCACTATATTTTCACTATATATATATTTTGTAATAATTTCAAATTTACAGGCTTAGGCCTGTGATAGTTGTAAGCAAACTTTTATTTCCATAATTTTTATTTTAAAAAATGAAAGTAAATAAGTCTTAATAATGACATCAAAAAAACAATTCCATTTTAATTGTTTAGAATCCCCCCCCCTCTTCCAACAATTTATGGAATGTATATTTTTGTGAGCACATACAAAAAGATAAAAATTTCTTATAAAAATTGTTAACATATATTTAGGGAAATTTTTTTATTAGTATCAATTTTTCTCGTAAATAAATTTATAATTAATGTCAATTATTATTATTTTATTAGAGTTAATATAAAAGTATAATACTGATAGCTAATTTGATGTAAAAAAAAAAAAGTTTTTTATTAATTAGAAATACATTTAACAATAAAAACTTTATACATAGTTTTTTTAAAAAATCTTTATTATACCCTCTGGCTATATATTCATTCAGCAATGTACCATTTATATATATACATTGTAATGGTATAGGTATATGTAATGTATGAAGAAATAACATAGCAAATCGTTGGAAGGCAAATGTAATACTATGTGTATGATGGCATGATGCCACGTATAAAAGGATGAAATTAACATAATACAATGGTATGCCTTAACTACATATGAAAAGATACACTTGCCTTTAACATAATAAAAATGTAATAGAAAATACGATTGCTCCAATTGGTAGTGCAAAATGTAATAGTAATTAAAATATGCATATAAAGAAAGGTCCTAACAATTGAAATGGCCCCAATCAGTAGTGACAAAGATAATAGTACTTATTATGACATGCCATATACGTATAAAGAGAAAAGAAATTGCCTCAAAAATGAATATAATAAAATATACTAATTCCAGCCATTGAGTATAAGTTACAATAAATCAGGTTATGATGTTTAACTTTATTTGAACAAATTACTAATTTATAAAATTACAGGTAATAAATTATCTATACTATAGAAAATATATTATTCATGAGTGAATGTACTCTAATCACTATTTATATTGTTACTTTTGCTAGCTATCCAAAATAAACCTAAATATTACAGAGCATTGACTAAGGCATATTAACTGGTTGATTCTCAGGGTTAACTTAACTAACAATTTGATTAGTTAATAAATATAAATTGGAACAAAGGGAATTTTATTGAATCCAAAATATATATTCACAAATAAGATTACATGTAATTTAATATTTCCATTACTAATGGTTTATAAAAATAATCCACTAATATACAAGATGATCATTTAGTTGAATGGATGAGTTTGTCAACCCATTAATAACTTATATACTAAAAAGAGAAAAGACAGATATTAATAAATTTCAAATAAGAAAACTCAAAGTCATTCTTTTATATAAACAAATGATATAAGCTTTATTCCAAGATTGTGATTGTATATTTTTATAATAGAACAAATTATATATATATGGAAAACATAAAAAACTGTTTTGTTTTTCAAATGCTCAATTTTTAAAAAATATAAATCAAATATAAGTTTCACCAATAATAAACATAATTTGTAGTTTATATTTTACATAGGAAATGTATAAAACTGTTATGAAATTAAATTAATAGACAAATAAATAAATAAATTGTAGATATCTTGTTAGATTAATAATTTAGTTTTATAGATGTATTTCTTTAAAGTTGTATCAACAAACAGAATGATACAGAAGACAATATCAAGAACTCCTTCCCACTATACTATAAGGATTTATTCACTTTATTTTAAACCACGTCTTTTATGAGAAACATCAACTACTTGGGGCTTTTTTTATTAATATGAGGCTTATATCCTAGCCTGAAAAGTTCAACATTTATTCCATAACTTGACTAACTTAGAGTTTATTAAACGTAGCACAATATATATAAAAAATATCATCTCAACTAAGCCCTTATGTGTAAGCAAAACACACACACATATATATATATATATAACTCGACAACTTATAAATACAAATGTAGGAATATTAATATATAACTTCAATATTTAATACTATAAACTGATCCACTCTTTTTAAAATACATCTAATAATAATAATACAATTAAAATAATTGGAGAGTTAAGATAATTATGAAATCAAGATATAATTTGTAAATACAATTCTATAAAATTTATATATTTATATACAACTCCTATGCAATTAAGTGTAATTTATTATTTTCCAATCTAAATTGATACATGACATTTATTATTTAATATATATATATATGTAAAACGCGAATCAAATACCATATTATATATATATAATTTTTAAAAAAAAATACAATCTTATATATATATAATAATTTAAAAAAAAATACAATCTAATTATAATTAGCAATTTAAATACTGTTGTTGGTAATTATTTTTTTATACATACACACTCGTGAATTTATATATATCCATTGCTATTAAAATTTCATTATCATAAAACAAAACACATATCACAATAAATAAATACACGTGAACTAAATAACAATAAAAACGATTAACAATAATAGCAATAACACCCTATCTACAAATCTTTAAGTAAAAACTAAATCAAAAAGTTTTTTTTAAAACTATACTGGCACTTCAAAAAGAAAGAATGGATTTTTCATCCCTTATAATATATATGAAGATAAAGTCTTATTTGGGTTATATTGTGTAATATTTTTCATTAATTTACAACATTTAGATGAAATAACATTCATCCTTGTCAAGGCTAAGAACTTAAATATTATATATATATATATATATATTGAAGCAGTCAGTCTTAGCTTAAGATTGAGCTTCATGATTCCACCTACTAACCTACGTTCAAACCATATATCCCATCCCGCTCCTTTTGCCATGTATATATATTTTATGTATATATCTGAGATGTGCACCTAAAAATTTATAAATTTTAACTTTCAATAACATTTTTTAAAATTATTATTAATTCTTTTTTATTAATTATTAGTTCTTTTTTTATTAAAGTATTATAGGTGCAGCTCAAATATATATATGGGGGGGGGGGGGGGGGGGGGGGGGGGGGGGTATATATATATATATAGGAACAAAAACTTACTAACAATATTGATTTTTAAATATTTTATTATATGTTATTCATTAAACTTTTTTTTTCAAAGTATTTTTTTTCCTATTAAACTATACTTTTCTTTTTAAATCCAAAATGGAAGATGCAATTGTAAATTGTCTAAAAATAATTAAAGGGCTGGAAACACTATTGTTTTAATCTGGGGAAGGTATTTTTAATTAAAGTTTTTACTTAAAATGGAATTAAGATTAAAGATTTTATTTGTTATAAACATTTTTGTCAAATCTATTTCTAATCTAGAAATAGATTTGAATTTATTTTTGGAGTTATCTAACAGTTGCATCTTTCAAAAACAATGAACAAAGGAAACTTAAGATTTTAGATCAGAGATTAGATTTTAAGCTAAAACTATGTAATTAAAGGCATTAAAATAAATACCTGGGCAGGAGTATAAAATGGCCTGATAGAAAATCACCAAGAGATTATCTACTATTGAAAGAACTGCAGAAAACATAATCCAAGCTGGTTTAAAATGTAAGCATAGAAAGCTCATCACTCTTCTGACCCATGAGGGTCATCTTCTGCTGCTGTTATATCATGCTCCCATAGAATGAAGTAAGAGCCTGACTGGAGAATCATAGAATGCTGAATAAAAACTTGCTGTTATTTAAGAACTGTCATGTATGAGCTGGACTTTTTAATATGAACTCTTAAAATTGTGCAAGATAAATTATTTCAAACCACCACCACTGAAATTAAATCTAGCTTGCCTAATTAATCTCGAATTCTACTATCAAGATTTCTCATATATTATTTAACTTTACCTTTTTTTAAAATATGTAAATGTAATTTGTTCTTAAATAATTTCTATAAATGTAATTCTCTCTCATATGCTCTCTCTTTCTTTAATTTTGGTGTGGTCATTTTTATTACTTGATTTTATATGTCTGTTTTAATTATTAATATGCCAATATCACGCAATCTGATGAGTTGAATTTCTAAAATCTTTCTTCTTTTAAATAAACCTTCATGAATTAAGGTTTTTAAGTCCATTCAAAACAATGCACTATTAATTAATACATTCACCAGATTGTTTTACAAGACAATATTTTATTTATGTTTTAGTATAAAAAATATATTTGTTTAACTCTGGATTTTCTACCCAGGGTGAATCCAGAACTGAAGCTAATTAATGCTCTGAAATCTTAGAAAATAGTATTTATTCAATTCTGAAAGAGTGACTTATTAATTGTTTTCTATATAACTGATAGTTATTTTATTTTTTCCATACTCTTAAAATAGTATATACTTGAATATTCTCAGTTATTATAAAATCCACGAAGGTGGGATTGAATTATTTTAAATATCAGAAAAGGGAAGGGGGTAAATCAATGGTTCTTTTACTAAATAAAATCTTAACATATTAGGGAAATCTCTTTCTACACATATAACTGCATAATGTATTATTTGTCTAAATTATGGTATTCAAACTAGGGTCATTTATTTTTAAAGCAGTAAATCTTATTCAATGTCATTAGTGACATTTACCCATACTGTGTTACTGACATTTGGCCTATATTTATATATATATATATATATATATAAATATATATATATATATATATATATATATATATATATATATTATGTGCTTCTAGTCTTCTAATATGGGGGTTGTGACAAGATTTCTTCTCATATCTCATTTCGTAGATAGTTGAGCTACCCGGAACCACATTTATTTTATATAAAAATGCCTCTGGCAGTGATTCCCATATGTTTGGCACATGCTATGCATATCCACTTTCTTAGTATAAAAAGGCCTCTTGCAGTGATTCCCTAAGTCTGGCACATGCTATGCCTATCCACTGGCCTACACATCAGTGATGTCCATGGCATGCCTATCTACTTCGTCTCTCATCCAGAAGCATGACTTTTCCTGTTAATTCTTGGCTAATTATGTCAGCACCACAAACTTCTTCGTATTATTATTTCTTTTGCTTCATAACCTAGTTTTATTGCTCTAATATTAAAATTGCACTCTGCTTAAAAATATATATATAAATGCCAACTACTTCTAGTTTTATTAATTAAATTTATTTCAGTCTTATACAATCCCACCATCATAACTTATTTTTGTATTTAAGAATATCTATATGTCTTGGGGAAAAATAAGCATTCCTCTTACCAGCGCTAATTAAAAGAAGTTTCATTAAATATTTTTGTTATATAATCAAATATGTTTTGACATGTATTTTATTTATTTTCACAACTGTAATGGCATGAACATAGTTTGTATTATATCTGTAATGAATCTCAGAATGCTCCCTAAAGTAATATGTTAGTCACCATGTTTCAAAACCATAAATCAAAGCATTAATGGCAATATTATGTAATCCTTTTAATAAACAATTGGCATCTTAATATTGGACCCACCAAAGATGTGTGCTTATTTATAATATATCATTTAGCTAATAAAGAGCATATGAGAAATAATAGCATGAATGATACTATGTAATCATCTACCGCTTGTTCACTCATGCACACACTAATGTATACAATTAATTTATAAATGTATGTAAACAATCTGTCACTATATTAAACTATAATTTTATTATCCAACTTGTCTGAGTAGTTCAAATTCCTCTTTTTCTCCACTTCCAAAACTACAGCTATGCTTATGTATATTTTAGTTTAATCATAGTAATAGATGTCTTATTGTCTTCTCACGCTTTGCTAATGGGACAGATTAAAATTAATTCTCATGTGCCAGCACTATTATGTTATTCATTAGGTGTTAGATCTGGGGCTTAATGACTGGGTTTGAATTAAGGCTGGTCCTTGATCTAAATCTTGGGCTTGACTGGGTTTGAAGTACATTTTGTGAGATCCAGCTCATGTTAGATGAATAAACATGTTTTGACTGGTACAATATATATATATATATATATAGTAATGGTACATATTATTGATCAACAGTGATAATAAATATAATAGCAAGTATAAGCAGATTAACAAAAATACGCCTCATTAATTTAGGTAACCAAATTAATGTTTAGGAAAACTGATTGCTCAATAAATGCCATACAAACTTTTTTAATAGACTTTATAGTAATGAAAGATATCATGACTGAGCAGGGATACCATATCTCATAGATCTAGGATGGTCTAAAAGGCAATGGATAAAATTATGAATAAAGTAATTTCCACTAATTATGCACTACATATTTGGGCAATCCAAAATATAATGAACTAAGTACTGCACTTAGGCTGGAAAAATATAACCCAAATAAATAAATATATTGATCTACAAATGGCTCTGTGATGATTTAGATTTACATGTATAATAAATTCATAGAATTTGTAAGGCATCAATGTTTCCACAAATATGTGTCTTTGATCAGCAGAAGAAAAATAAAATTCAATAAAGGGTAGTTTAGCTGATGATAAGGTATAGTATGAGATATACAATTAACTATCTTAATAATAAAAATAAATTGTGTAATAAAATAAATTTGTATAATAAAATTATTTGTGCAAGTGGTCATTCAACAGATACTTAGATTAATAGAATATATATATATATATATATATATATATATATATATATATATATATATATATATATATATATATATATATATATATATATATATATATATATATATATATATATCAAAGTAAATGTTAACTCATTTAGGTAGGTAAGCAAATAACATAATTTTAATTCAACAACTGCAACCTAACATCTGTCACTGTATATTTATAATCTATCACTGACAAATTGCAATTAATAAATATGACCTCTAATTAAAATCATTAACACATACAATTTTAAAAAGATTAATTACAGAATTTCATACACACAAAAAAATGTAATGGAAATTTTATTATCTTTTTAATTATATATATATATATATATATTTCATATATTATATCTTTCAAATCAAATAATGCTTTTATAAGAACAGTTATTATATAATTTAAACTAAATTATATGGAATATTGGTTATGTTTTAAATTTAGATTTATTTTAAAAAAATAAAATCTTAATAATTGATTTAAGCCTTACTTACTTGATTTTACTATTTAAGTGGGTATTGAATGATAAAATAAGACTTCATTAATAATTAAAATTATTAATAAACAAAGGAGATTTTGATAAATATCTATTAGTAAGTTACCACTGTACTCTTAATTATTATTATAACAAATGAAATCTATCTCAGTAGATAATTCAAAGAAATTTGTCTATTGGCATCTGTTATCAAGTTCAGAAAATAATTTTGGCTTAAGCTTCTTTATCTCATGGCAGATTCCTTGGCACTTCCATGATAGTACACACAAACTTAGGGTTCCATGAACAATTTTAATCATTAGATGGCTTCCAATTACTTCTCTTACTAATATTAGAATCCATGGCAAATCTAATGATTTGATAACTTCATGACAGTTATAATAGTAGTTATTGTTATCCATTTCATTTTACTCCTAAGAATATTAAATGAGGGAAGATTATCTTCTTTCCCTCCTATGTAATTTTCTATTCATAGTGTATAATTTCTTTGTTATAAATCCAGAATCTAGTGGTAAAAATATATGAAAACAAAAAAAATTAAAGTTTGTTTCTGTCACCTAGTAACCAATAAGATGTAGTCCTTTTTTATATTAGTTCATAAATGTGAGATTCTCCTTCTTTAACCTTAATCAAGTCATTGTTATCATTGATATAACTTGATAAAAATATTTTATTTTTTTAATTTTAATAAATAAATTATTTATTCAGTCTACATTTACTCAAAATATAAGTATATTTATTAAACATAAGACCATTAATTGTTTTATTTATTTAGTCACTTATAAACTGTAAGGAGATATAAATAATATGTTCATATTACAATATATATGATAACCTAGTGCCTCTCTGAGGAGTGCCAAGGCACAAAACCATGGTCAGAGGTTTGGGGGGGGTTCCTGACAGAGATATTTTAAATGCTTTTTCTGGCTAAGCATTTATCACAAATCTTGTTGAGCAATTGGCAATGCTCATTGTTTATATCTTACAAGCTTAAGAGAATTGGGTCATGTGATCTATGACTCTTATTTTGACATACATTATGGGCAATTAAAATAAAGTTAAGAATGTGAATAAAGCAGAATTGTCTTATGTGTAGAAAATTAAAAAACTAACTTTACAATTTTTTCAGTATTTTATAATTGTAAAAAAATATGGACATGGAATTGAAGTAGAATAGAAATAAAAATAAAAATGAAAAAAACCATATCCATAAAGTCATTGAAATAAATAAACAATGGATTTTTTGAAAATTATTTAGCAATAACTGTCATTTTGAGAATCATAAGTAGAATGATAACAGTGTTGAGAATTTATTCGGTTAATTAAATTAAATATTAAAATATATATACCCCATTAGCAAAATGCATATATATATATATATGTATAAATTATAACTTTTTGGGTTATACCGTGTATTGTTTTCCATTAAACACCGATATTTCGATGGAATAGCAACTGCCATTATCAAGGTTAACTTTTGAAAGAAAAACCGTTAGATCTTAACAAATAACATGACTGTGTGTGAGATGAGAAATGAGATTCAAGTTCAGCATTCACAATATGAGGCTTATCAAAATGTTTATTTCCCTCAGTATTTTTACCTATTAATTTTAATTTAATATTAGATAAAATGAGAGTTTCCACTGAAACAGTAAGGTCTGTTTGCAGATCTTTGTTTCACCTTTTCTTACCTATTTCCTACCCTCATACCTTAGTTTGAACCCCAATCTATCGTAGTGTGTCTGCAATATGCTTATATCCCGAAAATCTCGCCTAATTTTAAACCACGAGTACAATGCTCATATTATATATATAACTCATTTCCAAATAAATAAAAGATTATAGATTATGTATATGTTCACATAATTTTGATTTATTAAAGAGTAGGTTATATAAGTCGTAATTGCACACACACTATGATATGCATTTTAAAACATATCAAAATTATAAATTGTTAAAGTTATTTTGTTTGACTCTATTTACAAATATATTACCATCGTAATATATTTTGATTTAAAATAAAATTCATCTAATAAATATTCGTTTAGTAAATAGATTCAAATATTGCAATTTAAAAAGTAAAATCATTTTCTTTAATTTAATAAAAGTTATCCCAAATATTTCTTTAAAATAAATGAGGGACAATAGTTTAATTAGTTAATATTATATAAGTTTATCTAAAAACAGCAGATGTCCACTTAAGGTTTTCTTTAATTAGTAAAAGTAAATTTTAATTAAATCTAGTTTGTAATCCAAATGTCGATAGGGAAATTAACTAAAGAAATTAATTAATGTTGAATTCCTATAGACATTGGGATAAATTTAATTACAGCTGATAAGTCCAATATATTTTTGTAATGCTCCAGGGCAGTTTTATTGTTAACGTCTACTATAAAAAGAAGGGTTTTCTTTTGTTCTTGAGTTTGTCTTCTAATGTTTCTAAGAGAAATCATTCTGAGTTCTATTCTAGTAATTTGTAAATCTTGACATGACAGAGTAGAGCGCGAGAAGGCTATTTCTCTCCGGAATGGTCATCTGCTGCCGTAGATCATCGGAAGTTTATCATGCAGGGAACCCCGGAACTGCTGCTGCCAAAAATATGAACATTTCCAGATTTTGCTGTTAAATTATATAAAACCTGCCGACCATCAATCTACCTAAATGCTTCTCCAGAGGTAACCCTAAATTAACCCAAGAGCTCTTGTGATAACTAACATGCTATAACTATTTAAAATTGTTTTCCTTATATGTCACATAACTTCATTATGTATTTCTTTAACGTGTTAATATAATATAATCAACAGTTTTGCTCTATCCTTGGGTTAATATTTTCTATTTATAAAGCTTTCTTTTATTTTATTATGATAATGTGTCAGAATCGTCTTTGACCAAGTGAACTATTCCCTTTATTGAAAGTAAGACACCGCTATTAAGGCATATTTTAAATTTATAATTTTTCAATTTTATTATCTTGCAAATCACTCGTTTGAGGGCGATTCTTTTCTTTAATATAATATAATCACATAGTTTAAAATCTACATGTTATTGATTTTAATCTAATATGAGAGTATGTGTGAGGTCAATGATTAAATGTGTCTCCTAATGCATGATTGCGTATATAAATCTGTACTTACTTTTCAAATCTGCAAGCATGCATTTTCCTATTTTAATTACCGTGTTCTACTTTCATTATAAAGTTCATCATTGACGTCGAGAATGTGCGGACTCTTTTAAATGAATTTTGGGGAATTTGATTGGGCATTTCTCTTAATCTGAGTAAAACCCATTCAGTATGTTTTTATATACACTAGTCTTATATTGCTGGTAAATGAATTGGTTGTTGAGACCACTTTGTTTTATTTTTCCAAGGATTCTTTACACGGCAAAGTCCGTTCTTTTCGGTTATTGCCAGTTTCCAGGCAGAGGGTGTCCCAAATGACATCCCTGGGAATTAAATGCAATCGTCACACAGTCACTAAGTTTCGGCTGTTCATAAAATACTTTTCTATGGGTTAGCGGTGAGATGCCCTCCGTATTTATTCCGGATCGTCAATATTGTTTTATTTTATATTTATTTTACAAAGCATCCGTGACTTAAACGTGTCACACCCTCCAACTTTAATAAATTCATTATCAGCAATACTGACCTCCCAATGCAACTCTATTATTATTCTCAAGTAAATGCTTTGATCCCATTCCCACTTTGTTGCTTAGTAAGCTTTAGTCCATGCTATTCTCGAAATCAATAAATATTTTAGAACACTTAATTTTCAAATATTTTCTTAAACTTGTATAACTACTCAAAGCACCTCACACATGTTCCTATCTTGTCAAGCACATTATTGTAATGCTATTAGCCCGAGGAATAGAATATATCACTTTGCTTTAAAACCTTTTTGTCATTTATTGAAATATAATGCCCACAATTATTTAATACGTATCCCTGTCTCATATAAGCAGACAGTTGCATTATATCTATAATTTATATAAATAAATTTTGTGAAATTATTTAAAACTAAATTTGATCTCTTATTTTATTTGATTCCTATCACTGTCTTGGTCTATATATATATATTTTCTGCATTTCTTTTGTAAATCCGTAGACGTTAATTAGCCACCCAACCTTCTTTTAGTATAATCTTTTGTTTCCCTGATCACCAGGCACTGGTCAAAGGTCATACTAGTAGTGGCATCAGATGCATTGTCAGGTAGATGGCGCTGTGAAATTTGGACTTTAGATTCGAACTTAGTATATCTAGAAGGCAACCCCTCCTAGAATGTTCAGTTTCGTGTCTGGGGTTTGAATTCTGCAGTGTGTTAGCAAGATAGATGATTCTGACTGTTACACCACATAGCTGGAATACTTAGTGCTTCATCAGTTCTATTTAAACCAGTAGGTGTCTTTAATATTTCAATTGACTCTCTCATGGTTCTTAAATCATATCTTTCCAAATTAGCAAGTATTTTTGTATTGTCAAAATTAGGTTTGTGACCAGTTTCTAAATAATGGGAAGTAAAAACTGATGTGCTAATTTTTTGATGAAAAGCATTTTTATGTTACTTTATTCTGACATTAATTCGTCTATTAGACTGACCCACATAGCCTCTTGAGCACTGGAAACACGGAATTTCATAAACTCCTTGGTGTTCCAAAAATATTCTGTCTTTAGGTTTATACAAAAAATCAATTTTTTGCCAGTAGAAAAAGTGGTCTTTATATTAAAACAAGATAGTCTTCTACTGATTTTATCAGTAACCCCCCTAATGTAAGGCAAAATTACTCTATTAAAAGAGGAATTATCAATTCTATCCTCTTTTTTCTTTTTAGTATTAATGTTATATAAAGCCCTACATATGATGTTTTTATTATAATTATTAGAAAGCAGAATACTTTTTGTAAGTTCTATTTCTTGAGAAAGATGTTCTTTATCAGATAAATTATAAGCTCTAGTGAAAAGATTTTTAGCTACAGAAAAAATTTGTGCAGGATGATGATGATAATTAAAATTAAGATATCTGTTTGTATGAGTGGATTTTCTGTAAACTGATATTGACAATGTTTCATCACATTTTATTGCAATTAAAACATCTAGAAAAGAAAGTGATCTGTTATTTTCCACTTCCATAGTAAATATCGGTGTTTAATGGAAAACAATACACGGTATAGCCCAAAAAGTTATAATTTATCTACATCATATAACCGTGAAAACATTAAGTATAACAACACACACACACACACACACATATATATATATATTATGGAAAAATTAATTCCTATATACAAATGATAATAATAACCACAAATAATACTTCAATAGAGACATTTCAGTAATTGTATAAATAATTCTCCTTTTTTTCTTTATTTCGCTAGCCGATAATTTGTTATCACTCTAACAAAAAAGGATTCACTTTTGTTTAACTATTATGATTGTTATATGCTAAATAAATCAATCATTGATTCCTTCAATCTATGATTGATTGATTTACATATAACATTGTAATAATGAATCAATTAGTATTATTTACAATTGTACTAAAATGATTCTATTGAGATATTATTATTAGTTTCTGCATTGGAGTTAGTTTCTCCATAAAATGATATAATATTCTCAGTGCTGAATATTTAATAGCTTTTATTATTCAAATATATATGAGTGTGTTTATGTTTGTATAAGCTTACCAATTCCAAAATGTACTCCAGCCATAATGCCCTGAAGGCTAGCCAGCATTCCAGGTGGAGCTATCACACTTGCAAATAAAGATGCAGAGATCCACATTAAATGAATAGTAAATGCTTCAAATATTTCCAAAATTAAAGAATATTCAGGTTTAGTTATAAAAGAATAACCAATAAAACGCAGACCATAAAAGGTATAGGCTAACATCATTACATGAACATGCCCAATCTTATCAATTATTTTGCTAGAAAAATGGACTACAGGAAGTGCCGCCAGACATCCAACAGTAATTGTCAATCCTAATAAATAGGTAGGAGCTTTTAAATCATTTAAATACCAAAATACAAAATTTTCAGAAAATCCCCAATATGCTCCCATAATTAAGACTGTTATTAAAAATATTTCAATTTCAAAATCTCGTAGAAGAATTCCAAGATGTTTTAAAATTTTTTCAGCCTTTATTTCAACAACAATATTCATAACAGAACAAAAAAACGCAGTTAAAAGACTTAATACAGCAAATGAATAAAATGCAGGTGAATAATCTATTTCACCATTAAGGTGACTGACATAATCCACTAATAATCCAGCTAATGGTGAAAAAACTAGCAATCCCATAAGTGCCCACACTCGTTGCTGACCAAAAGTACCTCCATATAAGCGAATCATGGTATAAGTACTTGAATCTAATAATGTAAACACAATAGCAGCAGTAATGTTGCTTAATAAACGAAGAATAAAATATACCCAAAACGTCAGTAATCCATTTCCAATTATTATTTCACAGGAACAAGTTTTATTATTAAATGTAACATTTATTGAACATGATGTATAGCAATTGCTTGCAGACTGACTGCAGTTACTAAATCTAGTTGAAATGTTAACAACATAAGTATCCAATATGTAAGATAACATATTATTATTAGCGTTTACAGTTAAATTGTTATTATATGACATTTCTGATTTATTTGTTGAATTAAAAGTCGAATAACAAGATGCTTCAAGTCCAGAATAATTAGAAATAAAGCAAATTTCTTCAATCTGTAAAGAATCTTTTATTTCTGGGCATACATTTATACATTCTGCAGAATCTACAATAGGCAATTGTAGTCTCTTTAATTCATTACATGAATCGCAAAGATTAGATTTACTTACCAGGAGTGATTTACTAATTTCACCATTACAAGTATAATTGAATTGTAAAGTTTCCAGGTTTTTGGATTTTATTCGATGTGTTGAAGGAATAAATAATAAAACAATATGACATAGTGCAGTTATTATCAAAAATGTAATAAGAACACATTTGTATCGGCCAAATTTATCAGCAATAATACCCATTATTGGAGGACCTATAAAACTTGAAACAGGAAGAAGTGCATAGATTATAGCTGTTTCTTCAATAGTAATTCCAATTTTTTTCATATGGATTGTCATATAGGGAAACAAAGCTGCAATAGCTAGAATAAAATAAAGCGAACATTAATTAAAAAAATTAATTGAAATAATAATTACAATAATTAATGTTATTTGCATCAATCAACATACATACATGCAGGCATTTAAATTATAAAATAAAATAACTGAACACTGATTATATATATATAAAAGTGTGGGAGATAATGATCTAAGCCACATGTATGAGATCATGTGTATCGGTTGTATAAGTTAGAGTGGATAGATATAGGGAGCTTGAAAGTCTGAGATCAAATCCCTAATAATTACACTAAGTTCAGTATAAACAATATATTTGTAGTTAAATATTATATGTACATATTCAGCAATTTTTTGAAAAGTAAATTTTATAATTTCAAAATGTTATTATTAGCCATATTTGCAATTTTTTAAAGTATATAGCAGCTCATTTCTGTCTTATTTGTCATTATATTTTTATTTGCTTTTTTGTTTTTATTTTCTTTGGTTTATTTTTTAAAATATTTAAAAAAAATATATCAAGAGATATTCAGTAATTTTTAAAAAGTCAGTTTTATAAACATTAATATACATTTTTTTTTTCAAATAATTCATAAATCCACTATACACCAAAATTATAGTTTAAAACTAACAATTATATCAGATATATTATTGATTATCTGTTTTAAAAGTGCAACTATCAAGTAAGATATTAAATTATTCCGAATTTTTTTCTAAGTTAATAAATATTTTAATTAAAAATTATTTAAAGATTTTATATATTTAGATATGAGTTTTTCATTTTATGTTTTAAAACGATTCACAAACATTCTTTCACTGTGTGCATAGATTAGATAGTCATTAACTACGTTCTTCATAATTTGTGTTTACCATATTTATAAAAGTCAAAATTTATAAAAATTCCATTAATTAAATATTCATGAATAGTTTTAAATGTGTTTGTGAAGCTTTAGTAGCATCTAAGATCAAATTTAGGTATATTTATTGTTAGATCTGATGACAAAAAGTTGTTTGGAACCTTGCAAGAATTCATTTTTTATGCGCTAATTATTTAGTAATTTAAGGAATCTCCTATTTGAACATCAAAAAAGCCGTTTTAATTTTTTTTATATTTATATTCTGTGAGATAATTCGTTTTCAGATATGAGATGAAGGGAAAAAAGAAACTTTGTGCAAAAAAAATAACTTGAGAGTACAACAAAATTTCTAAAAATATTTAACTAAGTAGTTAGAAGTTCAAAGCCATAGTTTTTCTTCAGACAGAAGGCAGTGTTCAGCAATAAAATATATTAATGATAAGCAATTTGTTTCTAAAGAATTTGCATTAAGAACTCAAGTTGTTTTTATATATCATTTTAGATTTAAGTTTTGATTGATGAGGAAATTATGACTTAAGATCTAAATCTCTTCTAAATGCCTTGAGATAGAGTCATGTTTCAGTCTATATTTGCAGATTATATTCAATTTACGAAAGTTTTTTTTTACTAGTTTAGATGAAAATTAGAACCTAACTGAACTATAATTAAAAATAAGATCTTAATTATTAAAAAAAGTTTTAAAAGGTTTATATAGTAATGGTATTAAGAAATTGCGATTTCTAAAATAGACCTTTTCAGTGATATCAAAACAATGCAAGTGGGATAAATAATTTTTTACACCTTAGTAGGCAGCTTCCAAATTGTCATCATTATGGACTAGTAAACAAACAAACAAAAAACAACAATTAATTATGAAAATTTAAAAAATGGAAATCAAAAAGAAAGTACAGTTATTTATTAACTTAAAATCAACTGAATTAAGCAACAACAAAATTAAAATGAACAATACGTAGAAGAAAAATGCAATGCAATTGAAATCAAGCTGTTGTCAGAATGAAATCTTGACAAAAACTGGGCTAAAAAAAATTAGTTTTGGAAAAATATTCTTTTGTTACCAGATCGGAGAAATAAAAAACATGTTTTGAATATGAGATCAGATAACAACATTGCAGGGATTGCTTGGATTTATTTGACCAAATCACAATGTTAACATTTAATGCAGACATAAAAAGGAGCAACAAGTCTAAAACATGCCTGAACTTGGAGAAAATCATTCTATAAAATTTTGTATTTGCTGTAATTTGCATTTGTTCAGGAAATGATTTTATTTAATAAATTAAATGTTTTTTCTGCATTATAGAATTATAGTGATTGCTAGGCTAAAACCATTTTATCAAATAGAATCATAAGTGATGCCAATAAAAATTGCAGAAATATTTACTTGATTTGGAAATAAATTCACGGCAAATTTGTTTTTTTTCTCACCAGGTAACGATTTTCAACAACTTGATTTAACTTTTGTTATGGCTTACAAAAAAGCTTACCAGATAACATAATAATAATAATAATAATAATAATAATAATAATAATAATAATAATAATAATAATAATATTGGATGATAATTTTTAAGATAATTATAAAGTTTATAAGGTCTATGCCTAATTATGTACTGTAGTTTGTTTTGTTCTCATTCCAAATTTTTGAAATAAGTTAATGAAAACTAATGTTTATAAAAAGTACTGCTATAGTTTGACTTTAGCTAGTTTTTTAAAATCTGAAGATGTTATCCTACTTCTGGATCTTTTCTTATCTAAGTTAGTCCAGGGCTATTTTTACTTTAATAACATATGCAAGTTTTATTACACTTAGATTAAAAAGATATTGTAAAAGTGAATCCTATAGAACTCTTCTAATGGTTTCTTTTTTTTCATTCACCATTTTTTGCTTAGAAGTCTGATATATAAGATTGGAAATGTCATTAATGATAACACTTGGAAGTGTTTCTACATTTATCAAGCTTGCATAAAAGATAAACTTTTCTATTAAATTTAATAAAGTATTATTTTTTCATGCCTTGCCTCCATAATTTTCCATGTTGATTAGAAATTTGATAATCTTTAAAGGCAAGTACTGATTATAAAAAAATCACTATTATTCATATATATATATATCAAAGATTATTTAGAGCTATTGGTAAGCTCCATCTAGTGATCATTTAAATGCAAGCTTAAAAGTAAATTACAAAATTTATGACTTGTTTTATTAATTTATAACAAAATTATTATAAGTGTATCTTTGAAGGCTTTTGTGATGCTATATTACAGAGGCTTTTACTATATGGTGAAACTGAGCTGAATTCAGATGCATTTAGCTATCTGGTTTGAAAAGCTGGATTTAAAGATATTTACATGTTTGAAAAGTTCAGACTTTCAAATTGATAGAAACATATTTTATAAGTATTGACTTTTGAGTTAGTATTTTAGATAAGATCTAGTTTCTAGAGTCCCAGCCCTCCATTGAGGTGATCCATAAGCTCAAAACTAATTGGTCTGGAGATAGGGACTTAATGATAGAGATTTTAAATTCTTTCTCTTTCAGCACTTATAAAAACAAAGCTTGTTTAGAGCTATTGGTAAGCTCCATCTAGTGATCATTTAAATGCAGGCTTAAAAGCAAGTTACAAAATTTATGACTTGTTTTATTATATATAATATTACTGATGAAGCATTTATTATATATAATATTACTGATGAAGCATGACCTTTTTAGAAATGAAAGCACACTTTTTTTTTATAATGTTTTTATTTCACTTGCCACAACAATTTTTAAATAATAGTGCCTAATATATATATATATATATATATATTGTACCGGATCACCCCGCTGAAACTACTTACTTACACATATATAAGTTTTGGCTGGTTTCAAACTTCTCCATAATACATTTACAATTTTGTTTACATATAAATGTTACGTGAACGAAACGGCACGTTCGAGCAAAATGGGAAATATTATTGATAGCTTTAACTATCAACAATGGCCCACCTCAGCTGCTAGATTCAAACCCCTACTATCCAAACACTTTATTTGTTTCAGAGTAAATCCTGGGTGCCAGCTAGTCTCAGACTAACGTATTTGGTCAGTAAGCTCATAATCCAGCACTCGAAACGATCCCAAAACTAGCCCAGTCTAATTTTAATCAATAATAAATATAGTTTAATTAGTGATGATTAAATTGATAAAAGATTGGTAAAGAATAGGTAAAAGAGATTGATAAAAAGAGATTGATGCAAAGAATTGACCGACAAATAAAGTTTAATTTTAAAGACAATTTATTAACTAATATTAATTTACTAAATTTAAACATCTTTATAATTTTTAACTAATATAACACATGCACATTTTAAATTAAAACATTATAATATATATCTTATGAAAAGCATAAATAATATTTGACATCGATAAATTATCTCACATTCACAAACACGCACATCAATAGTTCATTTTATGCATCCTTATAGAGTTCAAATTACTTGTCTCTGTAGGATTTACGAATTACAGCGGTGGCTACTATATATAAATGAGAATAATAAAATGTTTTACCTAGGATTTTTGGAATGTGGATATTGCTTGTTGTTGGCTGCTTCTGACGGGGTATATCTAACCGGTTAAATTTGATGTTTCTTGAGGAGATTTGATGCTAATACATTGGTTTTATTCTTGGAGACAGTTGAACATTTGCGGAGGATTTCTGAGTTGTTATGCAGACATTATTTCAGTCAGGTTTTGATGATATTGTTGGACTAATGGGCTAAAGGAAAGTGTATATTCCCAAAAGCTGCTCAACACCGCATTTCTGTTTCTGGATATATAATATAAACTGCATTGTTATCTGAACTGAACCAAGACTGTCACTGAAAACTAGACTGAACTGATGTCTGATAAAAATCTGGCTATTTATATATGTGAAGTGTTTTTGTTTTAATATCCTCCGGCAATATGTGTTGTCGAAATTCCTAATCCTTTGACAATGTGTTTTTGAAGATTGTTTAATTAGTAGTAGCTTTTATAAATGTGTTGTTTTTATATCTTTAATTAGTAACCCACTACTGGTGTGGTTTTTTTAAATCGTTATTTAACTTAATAGCCATCACTGTGTTTTCCAAATATAATTTCTTTCTAACTTTCATTTATATATTTTTTAATATTATTCTAAAATGCATACATTTATTTACACTCGCACGCACATATATAATTTATTATAATAAGCTCGAATGAAAAGAAATTTATATTTTTTAAACTTTAAATTATTTATTTTTACGAATACTAATTAAGGAAAACTTTACTTCCTTTTATAAAACTTTTAGTTTAACTTTCTAAAGAAAACACCCTTCCCACTTTTAATCAATTATTTTCCAACTTTTATTTCAAACTCTTTTACAAAAGATTTTTATTTTAATAATTTTTTTTTTAGACAAAATTATTTTATATGCATGGGCCAATTTGGACTTGGCACAATATATATATATATATATATATATTACACAAAAATTGCATTAGAATGCATTAGACAAGTTTATTCTTTTATTATATATAAAACAAATTCACCTGTTAGCAAAAAGGACTGTGCTAGAATGCGTTAGTCAAGTTCATTCTTTCATTATTGCAATGGTCAAAATTCATCTATCTTGCTAACACATGGCAGAATTTAAACCCCAGACATGGAACTCAACACTGGGAAGGGTTGCCTCCTAAAAAACCTAAGTTTGAATCCAAAGTCTAACCCCCACAGTGCCATCTATGTGATAATGCATCTGATGCTACTAATAGTATAATTTCTTGCTGGTTCTGGTGGTCAGGAAGAAACAAGAGGCTCTAAAATTAAAATAGTCCTAGGTTCATCTAACAATAACTTATAGATGTGCCAAGCCAAAGATAAGCCTAATATAACTTAGATTGCACCTCAGATAAATAAACAAAATAACTATTTATTTACTATTATTTATTGAAACACATAAAGTTATAAAGTACCCTCCAGATTTGATAGCAAAATAAATTAATATATAATATTTGTACTTCTTATTTGAGTTATTTTATATTATAATGTGTCTATTACATTACAAGATAAGTATGTGCATGCTGTGCAAAGTATTAAAGCAATTTAAACAACTGTGCAAATGTTAATTCTAATTCTAAGATAAAGCTAAACTGTACATTACTGGGATTCATTTAATCAAATTTAATAATAAGTTCTGATGGGAATCTGCAGTGGTGCTAGTGAGATAAAGTGCTTAGGATAAAGTATGGTTGATTGGAACCATGGCTTTACCAGAAAACAAGTAAATAAAACTAAATTTGGGTTTGGATAGGCATTTTGCCATTTACCTGGGACATCTCTAGTTTTTACATAGCCCAATCCTGGCTCATACACAGGAGTTTTGTGACTGTTTGGGGATGAACATGAATAAATTTCCCAGTGAGACATTTATGTCACACTCTAATGGGAATCGCAGAGTAAAACAGGGACACAGACTCAGCTGTAGATGACTTTGGGAAAATTAGAGCAAAATTTAATACTCCAGCATGTTCTCCAGCAACACACAATTAATTTTAAAATATATATAAAAGAGTGGTTCACAAAAAGGCAGAAAACCTCACTTTTAACTTTATTTTATGGCCAGCCTTTCTCAATGAAAATTTAAATATATAAAAAAACTATTTTAAAATCATCTATGTAATATGTGAAATAATTATCTTGAAACAGTTAATAAAGAGGAGGGGAATGCATGCTTGCAATTGAGTAATTAATATGGCAACCAAGCATTTATAAAATTTTCCTATGCAACTCGCACAGGCTTGAAAGAATAAATTTAAAAAATCACATTATAATAAGGCATTTAAAATAAAGCATTGTACATACATACATACATATGTATACACGTACACACGTACATACGTACATACATACATACGTACATACATACATACATACATACACACATACACATACATACACACATACATACATACATACATACATACATACATACATACATACATACATACATACATACATATATATATAAATAATCCAAGTAGAAGAAGTGTAACATGCATTAAGAAAGGATTAAATGAATACATACAATAAATACATAATATGGAATACATTATTAAAGATCACTATAGCTTAAGGTTTACAAGATCTCGGGTTACATGTGTAATTACCTTACTTTGCAAGGACAGTCCATGAGTGTTTCACAAAATTTAAATGTAGTTCTTGAGAAAACTTTTGGTTTCTCTTCTGTGATCACAGATTTTACAAGCAGCATAATTCAGGATGTTTCAAAATATAGTTTCCATGAGCAGTATTACTTCTGATGGTTTAGTCGGCATTTTAAGCACAAAACAGGACTTCAGATGGAGAATGATGGCAGTGAGAAAGCCAAGACCAAGGGAAAATTGCCCACTGCCTTTACCCCATCATTCTAAAGTTGACCACCATGGGAGTTTCTGGATATAGTTCTCTTCTCATAGAGAATCCAATAAAGTGATTTCTTTGAAAAACTTCTTTTTTTTCTTTTTTTAAACTTGTTATTCCAAACTTATAAACTTATTTCAAACTTATAACTCAGATTTTAGACAATTAAAATCTATATTAATATGTCTAAAACTTGTCTCTTAGATAACTACAACTTATATATTCTTATCACAAAATCAACCGTATTTATCCTCCCACATTAGACAATCACTTTTGTCCTTTGGTAATAAAATCATTACTTAAAATTTATTAATTAGATCAGATACCAAAGAGTGCACTTTTAATTAAAATTTATTATACGCACATTCCCAGATACTCTGATCCAATTTGTTTAATTAAAGTTTGCTCACTAAACTGTTATCTTATAATTAATCAAAAAACATCCACTAGTGAAACAGGCATAAACAGTTTAAAATTAGCCATTATTGCTCTCTTTCCTCACCCTGATTGATTTTTTTAAAGAAAATGGCCTAATTCTAAAATCTAAAATATAAAACTTACTCAAAACCTATTTTCAAAATCTTAATGTTTAAGTCTATTTACAAGTGATATTATTCTATTAAATGGTAACAAATTTTTTATTAAATGAAAATCTAAAACAAAATGAAGATAATATCCCTTAAGAAAATATATCAAAATAACAACTTTATAACTAAAATATTATTTTAGTTAAAGTTTCAAAATATAGTATTTCACTTGAAGTTTTAATCTATTATCACAGTATGTGGGTAAATGAGAATATGTGACCTATTTTTCTATTAATGCTTTGGCGATTTTATATTGCTAGAGCTATTAATATATGGTGTATCTGAACTTAGTTCAGTCCCATACGGGTATTTGAGTTAGATAGCTGGATTTTTGGACATTTAAATGTCTGAAAGTTTCAGATTTTCTTCTCAATAGTTAGGCATTAATAAAATGCTGGACTAGTTCTAGTATTTTTATTCCCTAGCACCTCACTGATGACGCTAGAGGCAGAAACCGCGGTCTGAGGTTGAGGGTATTTTTGAAGCTTCATAAGAGTTTGTTTTTAACTTACTCTATATATAACATTTGTAAATAGGAGCTTTATTAAAATTAGGTCATATGACTTGATTTTTTATCAATTTAATTTTAGTTTTTTGCTATTAATGCTTTGGCGATTTTATATTGCTAGAGCTATTAATATATGGTGTATCTGAACTTAGTTCAGTCCCATATGGCTATTTGAGTTAGATAGCTGGATTTTTGGACATTTAAATGTCTGAAAGTTTCAGATTTTCTTCTCAATGGTTAGGCATTGATAAAATGCTGGACTAGTTCTAGTATTTTTATTCCCTAGCACCTCACTGATGACGCTAGAGGCAGAAACCATGGTCTGAGGTTGAGGGTATTTTTGAAGCTTCATAAGAGTTTGTTTTTAACTTACTCTATATATAATAAAAAGAGTATAGGAATAAATATATTCAACAGTTTGAAAATGAAACCATTAAAAAAAAATTAATTGTTATAAAACCCACATGTACCCCATTAGAAATATAAATTTAGGAAGATTTTATGCATTATGCACACACTACAATAAAATTAGGATTTGAAATAGGGTATGAGGGTAGGTAAAAGAAAGATAAAGTGAAACTAAGATTTGCAGGACATATCTCATTGTTTCATTATATATAAAATGAATTCAACTGTTAGTAAAAAAAATTGCATTAGAATGCATTCATTATTTCATTATATATAAAACAATTCAACTGTTAGTAAAAAAAAAAAAAATTAAAAGTGAATTTTTTAAATTCAATTTTAATTAAAGCTTTTGAAAGTTTTAATGGATTTTGGTAGTACTCATTCCATTCAATCCCCTGGTATGTTCTTAAAATATAGATGTTAAATCTATAGTAGCAGAAAAAAATGATTGAAATTTTATTAATTTTTTATTTAAACCCCAGTTATTTTTCCTTAAATTTCATCTCACGATTGGTTGGCCTTCTGTTAGAAAAATATCTATATAATTGGAAAGTTTTTATTTTCGACATTATAAAGTCTGCCAGCATGTTAAAGCCATATTTGTTCATTTCAAAAGTTGAGAATATATTTTTATTTTTAGTTATATACTTCCAAATACTAGTGTTTTCCTGAAGGTTTGTGATAATGGTGTTTTAGTTATATTTATTGTTTGGACTATTTCCATAATCTAATATGGGCATTGAATTCAATACTCAAGAATCTAAGGGTCCAGGTTCGGTTCCATGCTAGTAATGTCACTTATCAGACCAGTGACATCTGACGAAGAGAGGAAAATTATACATCTCGAAACATTGTGCATACAGTTGAACATATTTGGAATATTTAAATAAAGTTAAATTTTTCTAAAGACATTCAATACTCATATTAGATAATGGAAATAGTCCAAACAATAAATACAAATTTCCAAAGACTACTTTCTAAATAATATCTATAAATATAAAATATGATGGAAAATTTGAAAGAGAAAAAGAATAGGGCAGTTTGCATTAGGAGATTTGTAAAAATTGTAGTCAGACTGCTTTTCCAGATGGTTTGAAATGAATGTAACTTTATTATACTTGATAAGGATTTAATCAAAAGCTAATGTGAAAACTATAAATTATAAAAACATTATATTATTAAAAAATGATAAATACTCTAAAGGGAAATTACATTAACAATTTGTTATAGTATTATATTGTAGATTTTTAATTTTTTTTAATTTTAGATTTGTGATCTGATCTCGGTGTTTAGTTGACTAATTTGAATGCTTGCCAAGTTGAAGAGAAAATCATTCTGTAAATAATCTATCCTGAACTTACATTGTTCCATTGTTATTAAAGCCATTACTTTTTCCCATTTCAAGGACTCCTTATATTGTATGCTTAATGTATAGTAAAAACAATATAGTAATTATTTTTTCTTATATATCATGTTATTTTTTAAAATAATTTGAATTAAAATATTTTTGTTGCACGTAGATATTTTGATATATATTTTAAAAATTCAAAATTATTAGTTGTCTTCTTTGGCAAAACTTTTAAATAAGTAAGAAAATAAAGCATCATTATGCAAGTAACAATGTTAAGAGTAAAGTGAATTCTATACCAATTGTTATAGATAGGTTTTGATTCTCTTAACTAAAAGATAATTTAATCTTCAGCAATATCTAGAGAAATGGTTTTTGTATCAATATTTGATTTTTAGATTATATAACCCAAAACATTAAATGTATATATATATCGAACCCGTTTGTTACAATATATATATATATATATATATATATATATATATATATATATATATATATATATATTGTGATGACTATATACAGTTGTAGTCACACATGTTTATATATTTAATAAGTGAGTAAATATTAAATCGTAAAAAGTGAAATGCGAAGTGTGAAATTAAAGGAATCTTTGTAGTTGTATATTTTGAAATTCAGGAAAGGATTAATTATTTAATTGCAAAACATTTTAAAAGAAAAAAAAGAGAGTTAAAATTTAGTTAAAAGTGTACAAAAGTTACAATGATTTTATTTTAAGGAAAAAGGGGAGGAGGTGCCTAAAGAAAAATGTGTCTCTTTCTCTTTTTAAATTACTTACAAAAAAAAAATTGTAATAAGAAAAGAAAAGAAACAAATAAAAGAAAAAAAGGTATTTGAAATTTATTATATTTAAGCTTGGAAATTGTAAAATAAAATAAAGTTTAAATGAAGAATTTAAACTTTTGTATAAAATAAAATATATTGTAAATCTGTATGAGATAAAACCGTAAAGGTGTGAAAAACATGTTTTAATTAATTGCATTCTAGCAAATAATAGGTGAGCAAATCTATAAATAGGACAAATCGAGATTATTAAACACTTGATTTTTTTTAGTTGGTGATCAGCTTGGACAAGAGAACTTACAATGAGTAAGACCAGCAGTAAAAAAAAAGAAATATATCGGCTTACATACTTCCTTCGGGATGCGTGGCTAGTGGCCCTAGATCAGGGGTCCCCAACCTTTTTACACTTAAGTGCACATTCTTTAATACCAGCCAGGTGGCGGGCACCATTTATTTTTTTCAACCAGATGGCAAGCACTATTGATTTTTTCAATGTAAATTTATAGTTGGATATTGTTAATAATACACATAATGTACAAAAAAATATTTATTTCAAAAATAAAATGTTAACATATAATTAACATTTATATTTTTACACTGAAAAAGTATAGTATGCCCTACAATTTGATTACAATATAATACAATAATTTATAAGAAATTTTAAAAATTAAATTTATTTGTATCAGATAAATAATTTTTTATCGTGTTAGGATAGCGGCGGGCACACGTAAAATGGTCTGCGGGCACCATGGTGCCTGCAGGCATAGGGTTGGGGACCCCTGCCCTAGATGGACATTGGTTCATTCTCTGTCCACCTGACCTCTAAATTCATGATGGAATAACATTTGCTGCCTTGCTTGTTAAATAGATTTGCCACTTCTCTCTGCTGCTATGTCTAAGGAAGAAGTTATATAACCAAGAGATACAAAATCAGGAATTAGGGAATCAAACCAGAGACAATAAATTATGTTAAGAATGACCCATTCACATGAAGTATATATGGAAAGACCCATTTATCCGAAGTGTGTATAGAAGGAGTGGCCATCTCTGCAAAAGAAGTGGGTTGACTCCCACAAGACGGTCATAGAGCGCTCTATAGAACTTGAAATCCTAGGTAAACAATTTACTATATCAAACATGCATGCATTTTATTTTGTGTAACATTATTTTAAAGAAAAGGTAAATAAAACAAAGCTGTAATTTGAGTGCAATATATTCGAAAGAAGTAAGAACTATTTTCAGAGAAAGGTGTTTGAAAAAAACAATAGGTTCTGATACAGGACATTTGCTATATAGTCGTTAATAGAATCAATAATATTACTTTAATATTTTATGTATTTCTTTATGTTTTTTATGGTCATGTGATATTTTGTATTATTAATTCGTGATTCTATTAAATGTGTTATTACTATTAGAATTGGTTGTCTTGCTTAATTCCTCTTTTACCAAGCGAACGAACTGCAAGAGTTAAAATAATTTTATTAAATGTTGGTGTGACTTTATCTTAAAGAAAATAAATAAATAGAAACAGCTTTATATTTATTTATTGTATTTGTATTGTTGGTAATCTCAATATATATATATATATATATATATTTATTTGTTTCAAATGCTAAATAAATATGAAACAAATAAATATATATATATATATATATATTTATTTGTTTCAAATGCTGGATGTCTATTGACTCTTTCCTAAGAATGGCTTTGTCCAGCAGTCGGGAGTTCATGATCCAGAAAAATATCATTGGAGTAATATGTTCTTATTGCTTCGTGTTCGATCAGGAGTACATACATAAAAGATAATTTGTGACTGTATTTGCTTCTTGCTGGAGATAATGGTACCAATACTGTTACAATATATATATATGCACATTTGAACAATAATAGTACCACGTATTGTCATATTAATTAGTGTTTTACCAGGTGGTGGTATAATCTTATTGCCTTCTTCAAACTGGTTTTTGACTTTTACTTTTATTAATAAGTCCTGAGATTCAAAACTAGAACCAGTGCAATTAAGCACTTGATTAATCAAACTTATATTATTAGAGAAATATTGAAAGCTTTTAATTAGATATTGATAGAGTGAAATAATCAAGTGAAATTATATTAATATAATATTTTAAACAAATTATTAGATATTTTGACAAGATAATATTGTAATTTTAAATTTTTACAGGTTTGAATTTATTATATTCATTCACAAAAGATTGCTCAAAAATATTCAGAAACCAGATTTTTAAACAAATATTGCCATTATATTGTTAAACTTTCGATAATTAGCCATAATCATTTCAATGCTCTGCATTGTTTGCTAAAATTATAAAATAATTGATTGTAATTGAAACATATTTCTTGAAACTCAACGTAGCAACACCTGAGTTTAAAAATCTTATACTCACTGAAAACAATTTTATGATATAATGCTGTAAAAGAAAAAAAAATACATTATTAATTGTGTATTTAGTTTTGAGTAGTAAACAGATTAAAATGCATGCATGCTTTTACCTAGGCTTTGTTGTAATTGTCCCATGGGTATTTCTTCCGAGCACTCTTGATTAACTTCCTCAGTTTGTGGGGTTATTTCTCGTTCCAGTTGTGCTTGTTAATTCTTTGGGTTGAGTTTCAGTTGACAATTACAGAAGCAGCAGTCCCTCTAGCAGGTCAGGCAAAGATCTTACATTGTGAGTCAGTGATGAGACGGCTTGAATCCGAACCCACATCCCTTTAATGCCACTAGCCACGCACTTCTTCCATTTTCTTTGAGCTATTGCTTCTTCAAAGTCTCTACTAGCAATGCCAGATAAAAATTGTAATTTTCTTAATCTCTTTCTTTTGTTCATTGTTTTTAAAATTTTTAATTAAGACTTAGATTTCCAACCAATTCTTATCATTATGTTTCTTTATTTAATTAGTGGCTGGAAAGTAAGTCCCAATTAATTTAACAGATCAGGCAAAGATCTTCCATTGTTAACATTTTTTTTGTCCATGGAATTTAATTTGTCCAACAGACTTTCACACCTACGGCCATATTGTTTTTCTTTTTATATATCACATATTACATTTTATTTAAAGTTTACAATTCATTTTTTTTTTCCACATTTGTGTTTTACATTTTATTTTAATTTGTTATTATATAGTTTTTTAATGAGAGAGAAGAAATGCATTTCTTTATGCATCCCCTTTCCCTCTCCCACAATAAACAAAAATAACTTCCTAGCATTTGACTTACAAGAGAAAAAGAGACACATTTCTTTATGCACCCCCCTCCCCTTCTCTTACTATTACAAGTCCACAGTAAATTTTGACATTAGAATTTCAATTTTTTCTTTTCCTTCCTTTTTTTAAAAATTTAATAGCTAATTTATTTCACCTTTATTACTTCTTGTTAGCGAATTTATCTAATGTTATTAATAAATATATATGTGTGTCGACGACTTTACGTGGTCGTCACAATATATATATATATTGGTTAGCAACAATAATGCTCATTTTGATCATGATAAGAAAGTAATCTACCTAGTCCATTATTGGAAGACAAGGTGAGAAATGGCATTCTCTTCCCCTGGCTAAAATTAGCTCTGAGAATCTAATAATTCAGGTGTGTTGAAAGACATTGTCATCGCTTAAAGTTCTTGGAACTGGAGGTTCATTATAGCTGGCTGATGATGTAAGATTTAATTTAATTTGGTTTCTATGGTGATGATGTTATCCATCAGCCATTTCAACCATTAGTGTTTGAAACCCTTTAAGTTTAATAGCCACTACTGGAATCTATTTGGTGGTTTAATTATACATTTGACATAGGACATGGATGCTTATTTGCACTTTTATATTGTCATTATCTTTTTTTCGATTAATAGAACTATGTCTGAGAACTGATAAGTTAGTTCTCAGACCACTATTGAATAGTAATTGTGCTGTTGTTTTTCCAGTGACTGTGCTCAGCATGAAAGGAGTGCTGTGCTAACAGTATTAAGGCAATATGGGTGCTCTAACTTCTTGCATCCATCTTTGTTAACATTTTTTTGTCTCTTGAATTAATCTCTCAGCCTGACAATTGCTCTCAGAGTTAAATGAAGGAGTGAACACTAGTTCAATGCTGTTATTGGCAAAAAAATGTTTGAATGTTGTTGATGTAAATGTTGTGTCATTGTCTAAACTATAGTTTTAGGCAGGCCATGTGTTGCAAACAGCCACCAAAGGGTTTTTATGATTGCTGTGGAGTGATTGAACTTTTACTATTTCCAGCTACTTAGACTAAGGGTAAACTACTATTAGTTATAGTTTACATGTCTATGATTCTGTATCTCCATATGAATTCTAGTGAAGGTCCCTTCAGGTTTTGCCCCCTGAACTGTTTTGTTCTTTGCCAGCATGTTTTGGTGCATCTTGCAATGCCAGCAATGGTGGACTTTAGATTTAATATCAGAATCCAAAGTAGGCCACCACATATCTGATCTTGCTAGTACCTTCATTCAAATGATCCCTGGATGCCCATTATATAATAGGTTGAGCACCTGTGATTGTTCAGCTATAGAAATCACTACTAATGATCCTCAGGTAATGCAGCCATTTTCAAATAAATGTTCTAGCCCTCAAGTCCAGTAGTCTAGATGCAACTCACTAAGTTTTTTGTTTGTCTAACCATGTTGGATCCATTTTTATAATCTTTGGAATCCAGAATCATTAGAACTCCATTCAGCAACTGACTTATTGTCAAGTGGTATATTTATTTCTAAGACTATCATGTTAATTGATTGACTTTTTGTCTTTACACTGTCTACAGTCTATGCAAGCAATCGAACATGGGAAATATGTTTCCCTCAATTTTTGCCATTGTAAAATTATAACTTGATAAAAAATTGAAACACCTTAGTATTTGTGGTTTGGTATGCTGGTGGATTTCTTTATCAGATGTAAATATATCTAACAGGGATCTGTGATCAAAACTGAATGATCTATCATGCAGATAGTCATGAAATTTTTTGATGCCATTAATTAAGGCTAAGGTTTCTCTGTCAATCTGAGTATAGTTTTTCTCAGCTTTTGAGAGACACTTTGATGCAATTGCAATAGGGCAGTGTGTCCTGTTATCATTCTCACTGGTTAGTGTCAGCACTCTTTCAGGTCAAGGTATGCCAATACTATTGGTCTGATATTATATATTTTAATTTTTTGAAGGCTCTACCATGCTTACTGTCTCACTTCCAGCATTTTCTCCAATAGTCTGCATAGTGGTTCAGCTACCTCAGTTTTATGATCTAAAAAACTGTTATAATAAATTATGAGGCCCAAAAAGACTGTAGTTTTTCCTTGTTCCTTAGCATTTTTGCATCTCTAATTGCCATGATTTTTTTAGTAGAATAAATGCCACCTGCATCTATTTTCAATCCCAGAAATTTAAGTTCTTTAGTTTCAAATATGCATTTGTCCAAGTTTATTGTAATGCCTGAGGCTTTGAACTTGTCTATGAGTTTCATTGTGGAACTCCAGGGTTGTTCTGGAATTTGTGCCACAAAAAAATCCATCAATGTAAATTAGTATGCCTGGTATTTTAGCAGCCAGTTGTTCCCTGACTCTCTATAATATTGCTGATGTGACTGATTTACTAAAAGGCAATTGATTCATTCTGAATGTCTTTATTCATGATTATCAACAATGCTCTTGCAGCTTGATCATGAACCAGTAGCTGCAAGTATACATGTTTCAAATCAATTTTCATAAAAAACCTACCACCTAACAGTATGGATAGAATCTGCTTAACTAATGGTGGTGAACAGTTGACAGATTCTAATGCTTTGTTAATTCTGCATCAATAATCCCCACAAAATTGCACATAACCATATTCTTTGATAATTGGAACAATTGGGATAGCCCATTCTGAGTAGGATATGGGCACAATAATACCTGCTGCCAGACACTTTTCAATCTCAGCTTCTATTTTAGCTCTCAAGGGAAGTGGCAGTGGTTGCAACAACAACTGATTGGTTTTACCTCTCTTTATTCAGTAGTAAAATGGACTGTGTGTCCTAAGTACATACCCTGAGTTTTATCAAATACTTCAGGGTAATAATTTTTAAATTTACTTATAATAGTGAGCTGGTTCACTTTTATTACTACAAACCCTAAGTGACTAAACCAGTCACAATCACCTGATGCTACAACCGGTGGTAGATATATAGTCTTATTAAGCAATGTAATTTTGACTCTTGTCTATGCCAAGAGTGTTATTTGATTGTTGTAGTATTACTTTTACTAATGATAGACCAGGTCTTGTTTGATACTATGTTCCATTGTGACAGGCATTGCATTAATAATAATTCTGTGTTTGAAAACAGAGACTATTTCTCACATTGTTTATGAAAGCAATTTGTTTTTTTGGTTTCAGATTGTTTTTTTTTGTTTTTTTTTTTTGCTTTTTTGAATGGATTCAACCATTCTATCATTAGCTATTTGTTTGTTTTATTTTAAAACAGGCAATTCTTGTGTGACTGACATGCTTGCAATATGTATACACCATTGGTGGGAAACCTTTTCCATCAGCAAGCTGAGTAAAATTTTTGTATTATAATGTGGGCCAGAATAGATTGAACGATTTAACAAAAAAAAAAAAATCAGAACCTAAAAAATGTTATATTACTTGAATTATCAAGGTATTTTAAAATAAAGTAAATACAATATTTAATAAATAGGAATTAGTTATAGACAGGTACTGTATTTGAAAAAAATTTCAGAGTATTTTGTTACTTATACAAACCACATTTTAATTTTTCTGCTTCAATTTTCATTTGTTCAGAGAAAAATAGTTTATATTGAAACAGTAAGGTCTGCTTTGCAGATCTTCGTTTCACCTTTTCTCACCTATTTTCTACCCTCATACTTTAGTTTGAACCCCAATCTATCGTAGTGTGTCTGCAATATGATTATATACCGAAAATCCCTCCTAATTTTAAACCACGAGTACAATGCTCATATTATATATATATAACTCATTCCCAAATAAATAAAAGATTATAGATTATGTATTTGTTCACATAATTTTGATTTATTAAAAAGTAGGTTATATAAGTCATAATTGCGCACACTATGATATGCATTTTAAAACATATCAAAATTATAAATTGTTAAAGTTATTTTGTTTGAATCTATTTACAAATATATATTACCGTCGTAATATATTTTTGATTTAAAATAAAATTCATTTAGTAAGCATTCGTTTAGTAAATAGATTCAAATATTGCAATTTAGGAGTAAAATAATTTTCATTTAATTTAATAAAAGTCATTCCAAATATTTCTGTTAAAATAAATGAGGGACAATGGTTTAATTAGTTAATGTTATATAAGTTTATCTAAAAACAGCAGATGTCCACTTAAGGTATTCTTTAATTAGTAAAAGTAAATGTTAATTAAATCTAGTTTGTAATTTGAATGTCGACAGGGAAATTAACAAAAGAAATTAATTAATGTTGAATTCCTTTAGACATTCGGATAGATTTAATTACAGCTGATAAGTCCGATATATTTTTGTAATGCTCCAGGGCAGTTCTATTGTTAAATTCTACTATAAAAAGGAGGGTTTTCTTTTGTTCTCCATTCTGAGGTCTAATGCTTCTAACCAAAAATTATTGTAGTAATTTGTAAATCTTGACATGACAGAGTAGAGTGCAAGAAAGCTATTTCTCTCCAGAATGGCCATATGCTGCTGTAGATCATTGGAAGCTATCACACAAGGAACTCCAGAACTGCTGCCACTGCCAAAAATATGAACATTTCCAGATTTTGCTGTTAAATTACATAAAAACCTGCCGACCATCAATCTACCTAAAATGCTTCTTCAGAGGTAACCCTAAATTAACCCAAGAGCTCTTGTGATAACTAACATGCTACAGCTATTTTAAATTGTTTCTGATATTTCATGTAACTTTATTATGTATTTCTTTAACATGTTTAAATATAATCAATATTTTTGCTCTCTATCCTTGGGTTAATATTTTCTATTGATTAAGCTTTCTGTTATTTTATTATGATAATGTGTCAGAATCATCTTTGAATGAGTGAATTATTCCCTTTGTTGAAAATAAAACACCGCTACGAAGGCATATTTTAAATTTCTAAATAATTTTCAATTTTATTATCTTGCAAATCACTCGTTCGAGGGCGATTCTTTTCTTTAATATATAATATAATCACATAGTTTAAAATCTACATGTTATTGATTTTAATCTAATATGAGAGAATGTGTGAGGTCAATGATTAAATGTGTCCCCTAATGCATGATTGCATATATAAATCTATACTTACTTTTCAAACCTGCAAGCATGTATTTTCCTATTTTAATTACCGTGTTCTACTTTAATTACAAAGTTCATCATTGACTTCGAGAATGTGTGGACCCTTTTAAATGAATTTCTGGGAATTTGATTGGGCATTTTTCTTAATCCAAGTAAAACCCATTCAGTATGTTTTATATACACTAGTCTCATATTGCTGGTAAATGAATTGGTTGTTGAGACCACTTTGTTTTAATTTTCCAAGGATTCTTTACACGGCCAAAGCTGTTCTCTTCGCTTCTTGCAGTTTCCAGGCAGAGTGTGTCCACAAATGACATACCTGGAAATTAAACGCAATCATCACCTAGTTGCTAAGTTTCAGCTGTTCATAAAATACTTTCCTACAGGTTAGCGGCAAGATGCCCTCCGTAATCATTCCAGATATTCAATATTGTTTTATTTTATATTTATTTTTACAAAGCATCCGTGACTTACACGTGTCACACCCTCCAACTTTAATAAATTCATTATCAGCAATACTGACCTCCCAATGTAACTTTATTATTATTATTATCAAATAAATGCCTTGATCACATTCCCACTTTGCTGCTTAGTAAGCTTTTGTCCGTGCTATTCTCAAAATCAATAAATATTTTATAACACTTAATTTTCAAATATTTTCTTAAACTTGTATAATTGCTCAAAGCACCTCGCACATGTTCCTATCTCATCAAGCACATTATCGTAATGCTATTAGCCCGAGGAATAGAATATATCACTTTGCTTTAAAATCTTTTTGTCATTTATTGGAATATAATGCCCACAATTATTTAATATGTGTCCCTGTCTCATATAAGCAGCTAGTGGCATTATATATATATATATATATTTTATGTAAATAAATTTTGTGAAATTATTTAAAAATAAATTTGATCTCTTATTTTATTTGATTCCTATCACTGTCTCGGTCTATATATATATTTTCTGCATTTCTTTTGTAAATCCATAGACGTTAATTAGTCATCCAAACTTCTTTTAGTATAGAGTCTTTTGTTTCTCTCTGACCACCAGGCACTGGTCAAAGGTCATACTAGTAGTGGCATCAGATGCATTGTCACGTAGATGGCGCTGTGAAATTTTGGACTTTAGATTCAAACTTAGTATATCTAGAAAGCAACTCCTCCTAGAATGTTCAGTTTCATGTCTGGAGTTTGAATTCTGCAGTGTGTTAGCGAGATAGATGATTCTGACTGTTACATAGTATTTTTTTTTTCTGGGTCCATGGCTTGTCCAAACGTGGAGCCTCGATTATTTAAACACCCACATCCCTGTAGATCTTAATTATATAAACACCCACATCCCTGTAGCTTAATTTTAGTATTTTATTCATATTTAATCACTTAGATCCCTTATGTTTTGATATATATATATATAATATTTTTTAAACTCTATATTATCTATTTGCGTATATATTTCATGTTTTGTTTGACTCGGGCATTCAATTACTTATTCTACATAATCAGGACTTGTCCAAACTTGCTATAGTGCAATACGAGCCATCTGTATTTATCTGTATTTGTTGTTTCATTTAAGTCATGCTATATACGCATGGTGTGAATACTTAAATATTGTCCCAAGTGAATATTGTGACAATCTATGACTATTTCAAATATTGTATTTTTCTATCAAAATAAAGTTTTATTGGCTCAATGCGCAAGATAGCATAATAGTAATTTTGTATGGTAATGACCTAGATATGTAATAGGCTATCGTATGGAATTAAAAAAAAATTTAATCATAAATAAAATGTTGTAATCAATTAAAAAAATGTGAATGTTTTAATGAGTGCCTGTAGTTAAATGGAATAGTTATTAAAATTCATTTTGAGAAGCTAACAGTCTATGGATCCTTTTAACTGGTGACATGGTGCCCAATGGTAATTTCACTAAATGGAGTTACTTCTAAAAATAAATTTTGTCACCAGGCTAAATTCTTTTATATGTAATTTGTTTTTTCAACATGTGTAAATTTTTCTTAGACCAAATAATGAGACGTGAATCGGATCAATAATTATGTAAATAAAAATATATGTATGTTAATCTTAAATAAGAAGGAACGAAATAAGTATACCTGGATCTAGCGAATGTTAACATATATAAATAAAATTGCTTGAGTTTAAAAATATATATGTTAGTGAAATATTTCTACAGGTCGAATTTAAGAGATTTTTTGTGTACGGGCATTAGAATATATGTAGGTTGGCAGCAGATTTAAACAAGAAATTTTTCAAGTAATAAAAGGGTAGTAGTCAGGGTTTTTAGTGATAAACATAAAAGCAGTAATTAGGCCAACAGAACCGTGAGGGAGATAGCCTATTAGCCATTAATAAGATTTGAAATCAAACATAATAGTAATCGCAGAGAGTCAAACAAGGAAAAATAATAATAGTATTTTTTTAACCATATTAGTTTTACTAAGCTCAACGTAAAACAGTTTAAAAATTTTCTTTATCAGTGCTATACATTGTGTTTTAAAAGTACACCTATTCGTTTTAAAAAAAAAATTTTTTTAGGATATATTAAATAGTTAACAATAAAATAAAAGGAAAAAAATCATCATCGATCACGATAATCATCCAAGGCCATGGATAATATGGACAACAACCACGATGATCAAGAACTGGACCCATCCGGATTTCTTGAATCTCCTCCAATAAGTATGAGACCTGTCCAGAAAATGAGCAAGGAAGATTCCAATCTGGATTATCTGTTGAAATTATATAAAAGAAGTGAAGAGAGGGCAAAAAAGCATTAAGAGGAAGCCCAAAGAAAAGAGAAGTAGTATAAAATGTTTACCAGGATGCTCCTCGACGAATTGGCACAAGTGAGAGAGGGACATAGGGCTCTCCAACGAAAACTGGAAGAATATTGCTCAGGAAATCGAAAAAAAATGAGCGAATGCCGAGATCAAACTGAGCCAAAATTAATATAATACCTGGACAATGAAGTCTTGATAGCAAAAACAGAACCTGATGATACAAACAGTATCAATGAGGCAGTGGACCTAAACCAAAGATGTCAGACCTTTAACGATGATCTACCACTTCCTCAAGCTCATAGTAGTGGGATAGATACAATCCACAGGACCTTAATTCCAGACTTCAGGGTTCAAACTCAACTTGCTAAGATATTAACTGTTAAAATATTTCGAGGAGAAATAGGAGAAAACCCCCACCCACACCTGGATAACCTGCAGTATTTCTTTCAATTTTATAAAACGGATCTGCATGAACAGACTGCTATCGCTAGTCATCATTTATATAGCTATGCAAAAGATTGGTGGGGCATGTTGGCAAAAATCCAAATAACTTTGTGAATTACGGTAGCCTGTTTCTAAGATATTATTGGAGTGTGGATAGGCAGAGCGGGATTCTAAATACCATTTGCCAGGAGAAGTACGGAGCGATCAAAGAAACACACATGCAATTTTTCATTCGCCAGGTCAATTGCCTTCGATCACTTAGCACATTTGCATTTTGTGATATTCATATTATATGTACCATTCAACAGAATATGCCATTACCAATACAACAGCTGATGGCAGGCAGCAGAATCAAAAAGGTGGAGGAAATGGCCGAATTCTTAACCACTCTGGATTTCAGTCTCTGGGCCAAAGAACCGCCAGACAAGGTAAAGAGACCTGATAATACGAGACTGCAGTCATCAAATTATAAAGGCAGTTATTACCCACCAGACCCAGGATTATAGTAGTTTTTTTTTAAACAACAAAAAAAATGGACACATCACAGGATAAATGAGAAAGGAGATCGGACATAAACAATGTTAAACTATTAGATTCGTTATAAAAAAAAAATTGTTGAATGGGATAATAGAAAGTGTTCACTAGATGGTAGATTTATTAATATGATCCGGGTATATAATTCAGTTTCGTTTCTTCATTATATTTATATCCTGTACATTATGGGTTATCTTGTAAATTTTTTTTTATGCAGGCTTCATAGGTGGACACCTGTTGTAAGATCTTTTTTTTAACAATTTTTTTTGTTTCGTCACTAAGGGAATGTGAAACAGTAAGGTCTGCTTTGCAGATCTTCGTTTCACCTTTTCTCACCTATTTCCTACCCTCATACTTTAGTTTGAACCCCAATATATCATAGTGTGTCTGCAATATGCTTATATACCAAAAATCCCACCTAATTTTAAACCACAAGTACAATGCTCATATTATATATATATATATAACTCATTCCCAAATAAATAAAAGATTATAGATTATGTATTTGTTCACATAATTTTGATTTATTAAAAAGTAGGTTATATAAGTCGTAATTGCACACACACTATGATATTCATTTTAAAACATATCAAAATTATAAATTGTTAAAGTTATTTTGTTTGAATCTATTTACAAATATATATTACTGTCGTAATATATTTTTGATTTAAAATAAAATTCATTTAGTAAGCATTCGTTTAGTAAATAGATTCAAATATTGCAATTTAAGAGTAAAATAATTTTCATTTAATTTAATAAAAGTCATTCCAAATATTTCAGTTAAAATAAATGAGGGACAATGGTTTAATTAGTTAATGTTATATAAGTTTATCTAAAAACAGCAGATGTCCACTTAAGGTTTTCTTTAATTAGTAAAAGTAAATTTTAATTAAATCTAGTTTGTAATTTGAATGTCGACAGGGAAATTAACAAAAGAAATTAATTAACGTTGAATTCCTTTAGACATTTGGATAGATTTAATTACAGCTGATAAGTCCGATATATTTTTGTAATGCTCCAGGGCAGTTCTATTGTTAAATTCTACTATAAAAAGGAGGTTTTTCTTTTGTTCTCCATTCTGAGGTCTAATGTTTCTAACCAAAAATTATTGTAGTAATTTGTAAATCTTGACATGACGGAGTAGAGCACAAGAAGGTTATTTCTCTCTGGAATGGCCATATGCTGCTGTAGATCATCGGAAGCTATCACACAAAGAACCCCGGAACTGCTGCCGCTGCCAAAAATATGAACATTTCCAGATTTTGCTGTTAAATTATATAAAAACCTGCCGACCATCAATCTACCTAAAATGCTTCTCCAGAGGTAACCCTAAATTAACCCAAGAGTCTTGTGATAACTAACATGCTATAGCTATTTTAAATTGTTTTCTGATATTTCACGTAACTTTATTATGTATTTCTTTAACATGTTTAAATATAATCAATATTTTTGCTCTCTATCCTTGGGTTAATATTTTCTATTGATTAAGCTTTCTGTTATTTTATTATGATAATGTGTCAGAATCGTCTTTGACCGAGTGAATTATTCCCTTTGTTGAAAATAAGACGCCGCTATGAAGGCATATTTTAAATTTCTAAATAATTTCCAATTTTATTATCTTGCAAATCACTCGTTCGAGGGCGATTCTTTTCTTTAATATATAATATAATCACATAGTTTAAAATCTACATGTTATTGATTTTAATCTAATATGAGAGTATGTGCGAGGTCAATGATTAAATGTGTCCCCTAATGCATGATTGCGTATATAAATCTATACTTACTTTTCAAACCTGCAAGCATGCATTTTCCTATTTTAATTACCATGTTCTACTTTAATTACAAAGTTCATCATTGACTTCGAGAATGTGCAGACCCTTTTAAATGAATTTCTGGGAATTTGATTGGGCATTTTTCTTAATCCAAGTAAAACCCATTCAGTATGTTTTATATACACTAGTCTCATATTGCTGGTAAATGAATTGGTTGTTGAGACCGCTTTGTTTTAATTTTCCAAGGATTCTTTACACAGCCAAAGCCGTTCTCTTCGCTTTTTGCGGTTTCCAGGCAGAGTGTGTCCACAAATGACACACCTGGGAATTAAACGCAATCGTCACCCAGTCGCTAAGTTTCGGCTGTTCATAAAATACTTTCCTACAGGTTAGCAGTGAGATGCCCTCTGTAATCATTCCGGATATTCAATATTGTTTTATTTTATATTTATTTTTACAAAGCATCCATGACTTAAACGTGTCACACCCTCCAACTTTAATAAATTCATTATCAGCAATACTGACCTCCCAATGTAACTTTATTATTATTATTATCAAATAAATGCCTTGATCACATTCCCACTTTGTTGCTTAGTAAGCTTTTGTCCATGCTATTCTCAAAATCAATAAATATTTTATAACACTTAATTTTCAAATATTTTCTTAAACTTGTATAATTGCTCAAAGCACCTCACACATGTTCCTATCTCATCAAGCACTTTATTGTAATGCTATTAGCCCGAGGAATAGAATATATCACTTTGCTTTAAAACCTTTTTGTCATTTATTGGAATATAATGCCCACAATTATTTAATACATGTCCCTGTCTCATATAAGCAGACAGTGGCATTATATATATATTTTATATAAATAAATTTTGTGAAATTATTTAAAACTAAATTTGATCTCTTATTTTATTTGATTCCTATCACTATCTCGGTCTATATATATATTTTCTGCATTTCTTTTGTAAATCCATAGACGTTAATTAGCCACCCAAACTTCTTTTAGTATAGAGTCTTTTGTTTCTTTCTGACCACCAGGCACCGGTCAAAGTTTACACTAGTAGTGGCATCAGATGCATTGTCACATAGATGGTGTTGTGAAATTTGGACTTTAGATTTGAACTTAGTATATCTAGAAGGCAACCCCTCCTAGAATGTTCAGTTTTGTGTCTGGGGTTTGAATTCTGCAGTGTGTTAGTGAGATAGACGATTCTGACTGTTACAATATTTAGTCCACTAGAAGAAGCCAAAGACTCCAATTAACTCTGCTACTGGCTCTCCATTTTAGTTCCTTTTTTCTTAGTTTAAGAAATTATTTTTTTAAAAAAACTATTCCTATTTAAAAGAGGAGTTTCTTACTCTCTTTTAATATACAAGTTATGTCAACATGTTATCACAAGTAAGAACAATTCCCACATTTATAAAAACACTGTGCAAATTATATGGCAGCCATTAAAATTTCAAATGATTACTACAGTGATTTTGCATTGTAATGAAAATTCTTCATTTTCCTTAATTTTGCTGAATGGATGAGAACATCTGATGGTTGGGAGGGGCCCTGGATTACTAAATTTTAGTTCTGTTGAATATGGGAGCTGGGATGAGTGCACTATGTAGATAATTTCCGATGTTGATTTTCTCATTCATAGAAAAAGAGACATAATTTTATTTTTTAACAGTTTTTTAGTATTATTCTTATAAATGATTTTATCCATGCGTTATTGCAAAGTAAGCTGCAGTTTAGCCTAATGGTTTTAATTACAAGTGATTCACCTTATTTATTACTATTATTTCCAATGTGATTTTTGATAGGGTTAGCCCTTTGCTGTTCGTGTGGCTCTTCATGATGGATTAGAATGGCTTTCAGCAGAGACATTTCAAAGTTTAGTTTATTTTCCTAGTTTCCATAAGTCTTCCAAAGTATACTGAATTGCTCTCTTCTGGGGATATTCGAGGGCATTCTGGAAAACTGAACAGTAGATTGGCTTAGCCTGTATTTTATATTATCTCAAGTGTTTTTCTATTCCTCAACTTACCTGCTGCAAATTGGATTTTTCAATATTGTACTCTAAAACGCTATTTATATTTGGATTCTAGACTTTACAAATCATTCCTATTTGTAACCTAGGTTTATATTTAATAATTAATCATCTCATGGACTAATGCTCTGACTTGTCACAGATTGATCAATTTTTGGAAATGCTATGGACAAAAAATGCAGTGTATCATCTTAGATCTCCATATTATACTATGTAAATCAATGCTTACCTTGTAAAACATTTTGAACCAATAAAGTTTAATCCTTTTTTTTTTTTTTTTTTAAAGTTTATATTTTATGAAATATTTCGTTGAAAATGCCTTTTTTGATTACATTCTTTAAAAATGGAAATAATTTCATTATAAACCAAGAAAACAGCTTTATCGTCTATATTTGCAAATAAATATCTGAATGTCCAATTATCATTGAAAATGTGGCATTCTGCATCAATTTTTCTTTTTTTTTTAATTGGCTCATTTTTTAGGCTATAAAAAAAATTAAAACGAAATTCCTTTGGGTTTAACTTTTTATCGAAAACAATAATATTGGTGCATGATATTTTATAAGGAAGTTTATGCCTTTTCTAATTATTACAAAAAGTTAAATCCAAAGGAACTTCATTTGATTGATATACAATAATAATTAGGAAATAATATTCTGATGTTACAAGCTTTGTAGAATATACATTATTCTTTAAAAATAGAAATTAACGTTTTGCGACTCCGATAATTTAATATTTTGTAATATAAAATTGGTATTTTAGAAGTTATAATTAAATTTACTCAAGTTATGATAACAATTTTAATTTTTATAATTAGCATTTTATATTTTTCATGGCATTAGAATAAAGTTAATGTTATGTGAACATGTGAGTAATAGGTCTAGAAACTGTGATTTTCAGCGAGTGTAGTCAGATATGAATTTTCCATATTTAGGCATTTACTGGGTAGACTGGATTCAAGATTCTCATGGTCTGGATGAGGCCCAAGGCCAACTGTTTTCCACCCCTGGTATACACAATATAGTAGGGTGGACATTCTGTGTGTGCATGTATCACTTCATTACATCTGTCACAACACTTTTTACTTGTTGTTGTTGACTTATTTTAGCTATCAGCTGGGCGCTTGACTGATTCAGTGTTCTGCTCAATACTTTGAATATTATAATTTATTTTTTTCAATGGCTTAACTTGACTAGCTGTTGATTCTTCTAGTGTTGCTTGAGACAAAGCCGATTCAAAATTTATCTCAGGATCCGTCAGTAGTTTGACTCTAAGATTATGATTATTTATTCCATAGATAAAACAATTTCGAAGAGCTTTGTTAAGGAAGTCTTTAAAATTGCATCTTAATGCTCATGAACGAATTCTGACAGCATAATTTCTAGCTTTTTCTTCTTCATTTTGAATCCACAGATTGAAATAATACTTCTGCATTGTTGTTAGAGATTTAGGAATAAAAAAGTTGGATTAGTAGAGATAATGTCTTGTCAAAATCTAGGTTAGCCAGTATTCCAGATGTTGTTTATGATTTAAGATTTTTATAGATCTGGGCTCTGACTATTTACATAAGCATGTCTACTTTCAACTCATGCCTTTTGACCTGATTAGCCTGTAAATAAAAGATTATTCGAACTTTATAGCTTGACATTGTGAGAGAGAAAAAATTTTCTTTTAAATTATATGACACCACTCAGAATGATATTTTAATGTTGATTTGATGAGCTGTTAATTTCTGATAAAAACAAAATCTATCAACCTACAGTGGGGAGTTTCTGTCTTTAATCAGAAGAGTAATGACCCTTGATTGATTTTACATCATTGGCACACCAATTTTTTCTGAATGATGACAAAATCTAATGACCCACATGGACAAGATTTTGTTGTTTAATCTTTTTTCAGCTGTGGGGGGAGGGGGGAGGGATTATTTTGTCAAACTGTGCCAAATCTGTTGTGTTTAATCACAATTACATATATAAACAGAAATGTGTATACATATGTTTTAAAAATACGTAGATACATACATTCAATTTATAATATATTTACAATATTTATATATAGATGGCTCTAATCTGCCTGCTACTGTCTAGAGAGATATAACTACTAATTCTAATGTGAACTGTTGAAGAATGGATTGTATATACCCTTATAGATTTCCCTACAATTTCCAGCTGTACTGAATAGTCTGTCTCATGACTAAGTATTGCAACTCTTCTGGCTGTATCTGCAGCTTGTTTTAAGTCAGCTTTGGTTTTGGCAGCTTCTATTCCTAAATATGATCTTACCTTGTTGCATTAATCATTTGCTTAAATAGCTATAGTCTGGAGAACAATCACTGCTGTTCAGGTTATCAGGAGTTTCTTTTGACCATATATGGAGAACTAAGCTACTGTTACTCAGGTTTAACAGTTTTTCTGTGAAGAATGTATACTGTCTTTCAGGTTTAACAGTCATTATCTGCCTTACTTTCCAAAAGACTGACTATTTATTGCCAGATTCCCAACCTTAACAGAACTACATTCGAATTCAATGAGCATTATTGCCTATTTTCCAGTTCTTGCCATTGGCTGTGTATTATCTTTGTATATATGCATTGGTTAGTGGCAATAATGCTCAATATGATTGCAATAAGAAAGGGATCTGGACTAGGTCATTATTTAAAGATCAGGTGAGATATGACAGCCAGTTTGTAATAAATGTGCTTTTTTAGTTCTTACTCACTAATGTGAGACTTGGTCACTTAACAAGAAAGATATTCAAAAACTGAACCAAAGGATATTCAATGAAGAAGTGAAATATGTTAATCAGGAGTATCAAAAGAGATTGGAAATTTAATATATGGATGAAAAAAATAGCAGGTATCATTCACATCATTAAAAGAATTAGAGATTACATGTAGCTAGTCTAGACATATTTTTAGAAAAGATATACATAGATGGACAATTACTGGAACCCAAGAGATTATAAAAGATCTAGAAAAGACTAAATGTGAGATGAATAGATAGAATAAGGAAGTTTGTTAGTGTATTATGGAAAAGAGATACTAGGAATTGGAGAAACAGGATTAAACTTGGGGAGACTTTCATCTTGCAATGAAATAATAATCGTTGAAAATAATGATATTGATATATGTAAAATTACATGTTAATTTACTTTACATACTCACAATTTTTACACTATCCACTACAGATAAATACATTAATGATTACTAATGAAATGAATGGTGTCAAAATTCTAAAAACAAAAAGTTTGATATTTGCAAATCTTGATACTTTTATGTTGATAAATACTGAACAAATAATAAAGAAATGTGTATATATTGGTTCAGCAAAAAATGCATCAAGGTATCATTAATTTATTTTAGATTTGTTTATTTATATAATCCATGAATATGTAATGAAGTGAAAGCATTAAGTGTATACATAACTGTAAATATAACCAAAGAAGACTTTTAGATTTGCAATGTAGCAGTCCTTATTAACTTGTTATCAAATCAAATTGTAAGCAAGGAGGAGTTATTTGTAGATGTATAAAAATAGATTGCTTATAAATATATTTTAGGCATATTAATTAATTATACATATAACAATTAGCGATATTTTCTGGAAATGAGGATTTAATTTATAAATTGAAATTTAAGACGAACTGATTAAAACTTAAATGAAATTACAAATAAATAACAAGTAAACGATCAATCGTAAAATAATATTTTAATTTTATATTGGTATTCAGCAAATTATACTGAAGCAGTTTCTCACCCTCTCCCAAAGACAACAAGAAACTGTTTCTATTTTAAAAAATAAAAATAAACAGTATCAATGTTTTCAAGTGTAAGACATTTCTTTTACTAATAGCAAAGGCAACATTATATATTATTTTGCATATTAATTTTATAGTTACTTCATCAACACTTACCTGAATCAAATTTATATTACCACCTGATTGTTATATAAAAACAACTAAAATTTTGAACTATAAACCAAAATGATATTGTTAGCAATTAGTTATTGACTTGATACCTAAACAAAATGGCATGCATTTTCTTTGAGAACAACTCAGCTAAAAAAAAAGTAAAAAAAAATCCATACTGCGTTAATCACTATGAAATGAAACTTTTAGTCTGCTTACTTTAAGATAAATAATAATGGAATAAATTTTATTTAGCTTTAAAAATCTAATAGTGAGTGGACAAATAGAAGATTGATTCCATTAGACTGATTAAATTCATTTAATAAGATTAAAATATCATCTACACATTTTTTTATTTCAAAATAGTTCATAATTTTCCATATATGTCAATGGATACATCAAACTTCTTTTTAAAACTTGCTTTTATATTACTATAAGAAAAATAAAATACATCCAATGTTTCGACTATTTTATATAGTCTTTTTCAAGGAACACTAAAAAAAATACAAATACAAATATATAATAATAAACATCACATATTCCAAACAATTGCACAAATATTAAAAATGCTCTTTATCTGAACACCTTTTCTATTACAAACAATTTCAACTTAATCAAATTCATTTAATATTACTAATTTAAATTGAATTAAATTATTAAGCTTAAGCATAAAGAGTATGATTGTTTTTTTTTGTTTGAATTCAAAATACAAGTTATATTCAAATATTTTAGTGTAATCATCACAAAAAGTATAAATCATATAAATGAAAAGAAAATGATCAAATGATTCATCACTCAGGCGATTATGTGAAGTTTGAAAACTTGAAGTGATAATGGTTTATTATTTGTAAATGCATGTATGAGAGATTGGTTGATCATTACAAATACTTTGGGCAAGCAGAAAAAATCATTACAAGTGAACATAGTTTCATCCACATTCAAAACAATGGCATTTAATAGATTATATTATTATTAGGAGTCAGAATACAATACACGTTCACATTACATGAGAACTCACAAACTCAGATTGTCATTCAGATTATAGATTAGTAGATTAGTATGTTCTAAAATTAAAATGGTAGTTATATTAAAAATAGATATTATTCCAATTATGTTTAAAGAAAAATTGACTTCATGTTTTTTTTAGAAAAATCTATTATGTATCCTAAATTCCAACAGTTATTAAACACTAAAGTTTCTAATTTGTATTTTCAGAACTGTTATATTACTGAAGCATGAAGTAATCTTACAGAGCATGCTATGGATATAAGTAAATCTATTCTTAGTTTCATTAAAAAAAGAATCACACAGATTTTTTGACAATGTTCATATTATTAAATGTGTTATTATCTGTTTTGGCAAAATAATAAATTAAATGTGGAACTTCATAATAAATATAAAGATTTAAAAGCAGAAGTTTAATGACTGACAAAAAAGTTTAAAAAGATGGGTATATTAAAAGTACAAAGAAGATATAGACATCCACTGACTGTGGTTATTTTAGATCTTTTTTTCTGATGTATTGAAATCAATATATGAATCTGAGAAACAGTATTCCAATCTTATTAAATCCAGCAGTGGCCCTCTCTTATATGATGATAATGATATTTTGGACAAATAGAAAGAGTATTTTGATCATCTTTTGAATAATGATACAAGAATTTGTATGAAGATTTAATGATATATCCATCTTATCTACTCATTTAGATTTGGACAACAATATCCAGCTTAATGAAGTTATAACAGTTCTTTATAATCTTAAAAATGGAAAGGCAGCAGCACTTTATGAAATACCTGTAAAAGTTTTAAAATTCATTGATGATAATATATTAGCTTCAAACATATTATACTTTTTAAGGAATATTTGGATCTATGAAGTTGTGTCATCAAATGCTAAGAATGTCTTAATTGTTCCAGTGTTTAAAATCAAAGGCAATAGACAAGATTGTGGTAATTATTATGGAATATCATTATTATCCACTATATCAAAAGCACTTTCAAGAATGTTGTTGAATCGATTGCTTCCAGTTATAGATGAATGGTTTATCAGAGACTCAGTTTGGTTTTAGGGAATCAAGAAGCATTATGGATATGATTTTTGATGCCAGAAAAATACAAGAAAAGTTTTAAAAACAAAAATAATTTATATATTGCTTTTATTGATTTGGCAGAGACATTTGATTCAATTAATAGGATGAATCTATGACATTGATTGAATTTAGTTAGTCATCTAAAATGTATTTGTATTATATGGCTTCTACAAGGGGAAATGAGGGAAAGTCTTATTATTATAGAAAAAAAATTTGAGGCATTTGAAATGAAAACTGATGTTGAACAAGAATGTGTACTTGCTCCAACTTTATTTTTAATTTTTATGATAGTGCTCTTTGGAATTGTTTATAGATGCCTTTATCAGGAAGATATCAAGATATTATAGAAGTTTGATAGTGGAATTTGAAATTTTAATCAGCTAAGAGCAAAAATGAGAACTTCATCTTCTTGGATTCTGGATTTTCAGTATGCTGATGATTTGCTATTTATGCCAGTTCAAAAATGACCTATATAATGTTATTAATGTTTTAAATGCAATTTATAAAGATCTTGTTTTTTTTAAATTAATATTCAAAAAACTCAAGTTCTTTACAACAGTGATGGAAAAAAACTTCAACAAATTTCATCTTGGACCATTATCGACTTGAGAATGTAAATCAGTTTAAATAACTTTATAGCTTTATAAGAAGAAGAGTGGGCTTAGATGTTGAGCCCAATGCAGAATGCAAGGTGATGCTTCTGCTTTTAACAAATTAAAAAATAGGTATTTCATGATAAGAAAATAACTACTGATGGATATTCTGCAAAGCTTGTTAAGAGCTTATTTGAGAGTTCTATATGTAACATAAGTCAACTATATATAAAGTTGTTATTTTACCTAACTTATTGTATGGATGTGAAACTTGTATATTCTAACAGCATAATATAAAGACATTAGAAAGTTTCATTTAAGAATACTTTATAAAATTTTAAAAATATAATGGTAATATTGTAAAACCAATCAATATGTTCTTCTGCTTGCAGGATGTTATATTATTGAGTCCATCCACTATTGTGAAATCACAATTTGTTTGACTGGATAGGTAAAATTAATTAACAATTAAAAAACTCAAAGATGGATTTTATAGGAGAGATAGATCCCATTTATTTTATAAGGGTGTTCTCAAAACATTCTAAAAAAATGCAATGTCAATTGTTTCCATTGGTAAGTAGTGAGAGAGAATAAAATACATTAGATAGTTACAACTAGACATGGGATTAAAGTATTTCTGAAAAAAAAGTTTACTGCTAAGGAAAATAAAAGACAACATTGTAAAATATCAAATTAACAGAAAATTGGATCAGCATATTCTATATGCGAATGTATGTATGGTTCACAGATTCGTTTGTATAGTCGTTGCAAAAGTCATTTCTAAAGATTTTTTTTTTTTGTATTTATTTCTGGCTCTTTTTTTTTTTTTTGGAGTTGTACTCATATTCATTTTTGAGTGGTTTTATTATTTATTACATTAATATTGCTCTTCTTTTTCAATTCCTTATACATTGATTTGTATATATCTATTTAATACTATTTATACACTTTCTTTAATCAATTTTTGCAAGCAATCAAATAAAATTTACTTTTCGGAAAGTTCCACCAGGGCTCTGATTATGATTGCTGGTTAACTGTAAGAAAATAGCAAGGAATAAATATTATTTGACTGCATTGTAAAAAGTGATTAAAGAAATTATATAAATGGTATTAAAAGCACACAGCAGATGAGAACATTTACAGAGTAATTTAATAACAGTTCAACGCTATTTGCAATACAACTGTATTCGTAAAAGATTAATGGAGGAATTCTTTAATAATAATAAGTAAATTTACACTAATAGTTGAGACAATGATAGAGTGATAAATTGAAGAATTAGACATTTCAAGTTAAAACTCGATCTGAAACTTTAATGTTCAACCGTTGCTGATTGTTAATTAAACCTTAATTTTAGTAACTAAATTCTGTTATTTAATTGTTACTAATTTTCTTTTTTTATGAGCCAATGTAAAAAATTCTGTAAGTAAACATAAATATCAGTATTATTATTATTTTTTGTCAATAATGAGACTAAAATAATATTATTTTTTGGGAGAAGAATAAAAACAAAGTTTGTTTTATAATCTCCATTTTAATTATTGTTTATACTTAATGCATTCTTAAAACATATGAATAAAGTCATATAAAATGCAAACAATGCATTTGTAGATCTTTATCAGTTGGCCCAAATCCTTATACATATATATCATTTTTATCATAGTCTAGCGTTTATCTATAGCAAATTATTATAATTCATTTAGCTTAAATACACTCAATAATCTTGTTCAATTATTCTACACGATATTGTCCAAATGACTGCATTGAAGCAATGAAGCATTTATAAATTGAATTGTATTTTATTTTTTAAAATAAATCTATTAAAAATAATCTAATGACTTTTAATTTTATTATAAATTTTTCCACTTGCTTGAAATTTCAATATACCATAACTGTTTTAAATTAGGTTTTTCAACAGCTACAAATTTTTTAACAAATCAAAAAATCTGTTGATAAAATTCCGATTTGAAAAAAGTAATTACACCTACAATAATTAATTATTCTCATTCTTTTTAGTTATTCATAATTTTATATATCTTAACTGATCATGGAATGTTATCATAAATTTTACAAATAATGTTGATTTATCTTTATATAAATATTTTCTCGGATTTTAAACTAGTAATTCCCTTACTATATAAATAGAATAAAAAAAACATTTTATAATTAGTAAACCATAAACACAATAAACATTACGCTCATTACATATTTAAATTGGATGCATTGTTTGAATTTTTTACAAATGATTTTAATAAAACTTTTGCATAGGATTTATAATAAACTAATAAATATAATTTTAAAATATTTTCCTTTACTTTTTATGTGTAAAATTAAGAAAGTGTGTGAGCTATCAGTTACGCTCTTAGACAATTATTTTATAATAAAAATATTAAATATAATAACAATTTTTATTAATTAAAAAAATCTAATGCTAATCGTGATCAGATTATTTATTTATTGCTTGTTGGAAATTCCCAAAGACTTGTGGTTTTTATAAATTATGATTTTCAGTGAATTTTTTAATAATTATATATATATATTAATGATGATAAACCTTTGTTAATATGGGATGGGCTAAAAGTAGATATACAGCATTGAATGAGTTATATTTAATCTCTTAAGTACACAAAGTGTTCTCTATTAATGTTTTAACATTTCTTAAATCTTTCCCTGAATAATTATCCTATACCTACTTTTGGACATTCTGCATATTTTGGGAATTTGTTTTTTTGCTTCAGACAATGTATTAAACTATAATCCTTTTTAAACTATAATCTTTTTTAATCCAGATATTATTATAAAGCAACAATTCACATTTTTCTGAATATTAAATTTCCTTGTTTAACATGAGTTATTATATGTCTTATTCATGAAATGCTTTTATTTAATCTTGAATTCATTAATATGCAAATTTTTATAAGAAAAAATAAATAAGTCTAAATGATAAATGAGTATCGCATTATTGTTTTATTTTTTATTTTGTCATTCCCAGCAATAAAATAAAATTGTTTACAATAAATCAGGATCTTAACTTTTTCTTCAGTAAACCATCATTTAAATGAAGAAAAAAGTAATAGTAAACATTAATAACTAAATTTTAAAATGTCTCTTTGTTGCTGATGCATTGCTTTATGAATATTATTTAAAAACTTTAGAAACATGACTTGAACAAAATAAAACGAAGATAATTTTTTTTTAAAATATAAAAATACTTAATTTTTATAAAATAAATATTTAACACAAAATGGAGAAAGTATTATATATTATATACTATATCCAATTGATATTAAAATCAGTTGTCATTGTTTTTATTTAATAATTAGACTTGATATTTTTTTTTCATATGTCATAGCATCGGCCGGGACGCGAACCCACACCCGTCTGCAACCAACTACTTGCTTGCAAGGCGGGTGCGATGACCTCTCGGCTAACAACGCTTGACTTACACTTGATATTTGTTTAAGATTTTCATCCAGTTTCATTTCCCTCACTACATATAGGTTGGATGTCAATATGTAACCCCTATCCTAATTCTTTTACAATGGTAAAATTAGTCTGTTTTATTATAATTGTTTATGATTATAGCTAAATATTCTCTTACATCCAATTTTTTAAAACCTTTATAATTTAGCATTAACCAATGGTTTTGTTGCAATTAATAAGTCACATATAAGCTTTTTTTTGTCATTCCTTGATCTTTTCATTCATTTTATTCCTATAATCTTTGCGGAATGATTTTCAGAAGCAAAAAATACAAAACATATATAACTGTTGGCATATTCAGTCAAGACTCATGTGATATATATAATAGATTACTACCAGCACTTTAATATATATATATATATTCACTAGAATAAAAACTACAAAATTTTAAAAAATGCCTATATAAAATTAAAGATTAAAATTTTTTGCTATAACCATCTTCGGCATATTCCGCCATCTTAAGTAGCAATACGTTAATATATATATATATATTACAAGCATAAAGCTAAACTAGTCAATATATAATTAAAATTACCCCAAATCCAAAATTCAACCAGACCAGCTTAAAAATAATATTAAAACACTACCAAAGGTTTCACTGCTACAAGCAGACTTCTCAAGTGTAAAGAACTACTAAAACTACACAATATATATAATATTAAACATTACCCACAAATCCATTCACTTCCCATCCACCCTTAATATTAAAAGAACTCTTAAATAAATTAATTGCTTCAGAATAATAAATTTTCAATAATAAAAATTCTTTAATTCTTATTTTGATTTCATTTCTCTCAAAGAAGACAACCTTAGCTTCATCAAAATCAATAGTGTGGCCTGTATCTTTTTCATGGACATACAAAGCAGAACTAAGATATCTATTTTTAACTCTACTTTTATGAATCTTTATTCTTTCATTAAACTCAAACTACTCTGACCTATGTAAACCTTCTTACAAAATAAACAAGGAATAAAATATTTTACACCAGGAATAGTCTTTCTATCAAAAATTTATTTTGTATTATTTAATAAATTATTCAATGTAACACCCCTTTTCCAAGCAATTTTCTTATTTCCAAACAATTTACTATTTCTACATACAACTTTATAAGAAGACAATTTATATGGCAAAGAAATAAAATCATATTCTTTTTTAACCTTTATATCCTTACAAATATTACTATTAAACAAAATTCTTTTAACAAATTTATCAGAGTAATCAACCCTCAAGTAATCTTTATAAAATTGATATTTCTGAAACAAAGCTACCCCACTAGAATTATTTAATTTAATATTCCTATGACAATAATTCCTTAAAGCAGCTACTTTATGAGATACAGACTGATAGCTATCAGGTTTAATTATAGATCTTAATTCTTTACTTTAAGGAATTATGGTCATAGGAATATTAAATTAAATAATTCTAGTGGGGTAGCTTTGTTTCAGAAATATCAATTTTATAAAGATTACTTGAGGGTTGGTTACTCTGGTAAATTTGATAAAAGTATTTTGTTTAATTGTAATATTTGTAAGGATGTAAAGGTTAAAGGAGAATATTATTTTATTTCTTTGCCATATAAATTATCTTCTTATAAAGTTGTATGTAGAAATAGTAAATTGTTTGGAAATAAAAAAAATTGCTTGGAAAAGGGGTGTTATGTTGAATAATTTATTAAATAATACAAAAGAAATTTTTGATGGAAAGACTATTCCTGGTGTAGTATATTTTATTCCTTGTTTATTTTGTAAGAAGGTTTACATAGGTCAGAGTAGTTTGAGTTTAATGAAAGAATAAAGATTCATAAAAGTAGAGTTAAAAATAGATATCTTAGTTCTGCTTTGTATGTCCATAAAAAAGATACAGGCCACACTATTGATTTTGATGAAGCTAAAGTTGTCTTCTTTGAGAGAAATGAAATCAAAATAAGAATTAAAGAATCTTTATTATTGAAAATTTATTATTCTGAAGCAATTAATTTATTTAAGAGTTCTTTTAATATTAAGGGTGGATGGGAAGTGAATGGATTTGTGGGTAATGTTTAATATTATATATATTGTGTAGTTTTGGTAGTTCTTTACACTTGAGAAGTCTGTTTGTAGCAGTAAAACCTTTGGTAGTGTTTTAATATTATTTTTAAGCTGGTCTGGTTGAATTTTGGATTTGGGGTAATTTTATATATATATATATATATATATATATATATATATATATATATATATATATATATATATATATATATATATATATATATATATTGTGCCAGGCATTATCAAATGTCCATGCACAAAATCTGCTGTAAAGAATATTACAGCAGATACATTTATGAATTTGTAGATATTAAGCACAACAAATATATAAATGTGCTATTTTAATAATGGAGTGGTCTGAGCATTAAAATACCCACACACACCAATTTAAATAATATGAAATTGACATAGAAAATATTGTAGTAAACTCATGTATTTTTTTTGGTTTTATATTTCCTTTTTGTATATGTCTTATGATATGTTATTTTATGTATTTGGCTTTCTCTGAAAAATTCAAATAGAGAAAAGCAATTGTTCCAATATAATTGTACATATTTTTTTTTTAATTACTTTTCTAAAAACTAATTTTATTCTGTAAACTAAGAATGTTAATTGCTTGTGCAAAAATCTGATCAAAAGCAAAATGTTTGATAATGCTTTAATTAAACTGTTATCTTTTTAAAAATTCTTTTGAATTGATTTTGTGAGCAAGTGGTCTGAGTAATCAATAAGGAATGTTATAATCTAAATGATAAGATAAATTGAAAGGATTGGCTGATTCATGCTTCTCAGAGGGCTAGTGGGATTGATATAGTTTGATCAGGGCAGTGAGATTCAGTCTTTCGTTGGCAGCCATTCTGGGCAAGTCATTCTGTTCGTTGCTCCAGAATTCTCCAAGCGATCAGCTACTTAGAGAGTCATTTATGAATAGTACTATTAGTGACATTCGTTAGAACAAATCCTTTATACAGTTCTTTTAAGAACTCTTGTCTTTGTGGATTCGAATAACTATTGGAGACAGCCTATGAAAATTTATTAAATAATCCTCGTTACTATTTAGATATATATAAAAAAGAGGATATGAAGCAATATACTAGAGATTCCGGCAAAATGACCGTGGGGTAGACAACTAGTCAGTGCACCGCCCTTTCTCTGTCCTAAGCCGCCCAGATGTGACCACGCCAATTCCAACCGCCCAGGAGGATGACCAGTGCCGCCTTACTAAATGGAAGAAATCGTCACCACACAGCCAGTTAACTTGAAGCCCACTCAGCCCAGAGGAGAAGAATGAAGATGCAGATATAAGTTTATTTTAAGATATTTATTAACATTGAAATAATTAACTTTTCTATTTCCGATTAGATATATATATATTTTTTTTGTTATTATTATTTATCATTTAAAAATGAGAGAGTCTCTCGCATATGTATAAATTTACGGTTATTGCGGTCATAAATGGTAAAGCTTTTACTTAAATCCTTTGAGTGAATTTTTCTATTTCAAATTAGTATTTTCAACAAAGATGCATGTATATATATGTGTATGCGTACATACGCTTATTATATTCGGTAAATATGATATCTCATGCTGAATATCTAAAAATGTATTTAACCGGATATCCTTTTTAAGTTATTTTTTTTTGTGACTGCTACACCTCACGATGAGTGTAAGAAGGGATTGATTTATTATAGATTCCCTGTAAGCAAGTACTCTAATAACTTTATATTTAAATAATAGTAAGAGTATAATTGGGCTGCACGTATATACATGTATAGAAATTTATCTTTGGCAAAACGGAAATAGATACAGTACCTTATGGTGAGTACGATATGGTATCTGAGCCAACGCAACACATTGACTTGTTGAAAATATGAAATTAGTGATATATTTCATTGTGCAAATATGCATAGTTTTTATTATTATATTTCCTATCAATAACAAGGTTTTAAAGTTATCAGTAAAAGCGTATGCCTGTATGACCGAAAATCTCATATCTGTATATCAAATCACACAAATTAAAATTTATTTCTATTGGGTAAAAGGAGCTCAGACCACTTCCATTACTTATAAACATTGTCAATAGTTTTAGGGAATTATTATTGTTCTTATTTAAATTTGGATTTTATCTATTTAAACGCTTTGAAAATCTATATATATTGGGATAATTAATTATTTAGTATTTTGTTATTATATCATCATTTATATGAAATGGTAATGGGTATTTGGGACTAAATAAATATTTAATCACATTATTAAACTTGTTTCGTTTTTATAGTATTAGTTATATCGATAAAATGTGTTCTTTCCTTATCAACCACATACCTGTAATAATCATTTAACTTACCCATTTGAAGACCCTAGATGTAGAGTGACTGAGCTAGCCACAAAGGGATATCGCTCTACCGGGGTGTTATATCTTATTCTTATGCTCCGCTGAACATATGGTATTGCACACCCTTCTAGGAGGGTGAAAAATTCATTTTTTAGATTCTTTTCTAGAAGTGGCGCGCAAAGGTCTATTTTGTAAATAGATTTTTCAAAGGTGTGTACTTGCCATTGTTCTCAATATTCGGGCATTCAAATAAGATATCAACTAAAGGGTGTTTTTAACTGGAAGAGTCCTGTCAATCCACTCTTTCTATCAATTTAGCTAGAAGTACCAATACACATGAGTACAGACAATCGGCTAAATTGATATCCATTTCTTTACCTGTTGAATCTTGATCACTTCATGCTCAGTGCAAGATTAGGAAAAGAATTCCGCAGGGAGTATGGTCCGGTACAGTAAAACTGGCGCACAACGTGTTTTAAATGTAAAAATGGTACAATTAAGGAAAGAACAAGTTAAAATTATAGAAATGTATAAATAACGGTAAAAATAATTTACGTGCCGTAGGTATATATAAACTCTATCTAGGTGAAATAAAAACTAAATTAAATGTTAAATATGAGAAGTTATATAAAGTTTGATCGTTAGTTGTTTTTTTTTTCTAAATATATAGTGTAATTAATAGGCCGTACAAATGAACACGCTTAGTTTGCTATATATATTTTTTTGAAGATATTCTTAGTTAATTAAAAATATTTTACTCAGAAATTTGCAGTTCCAAAATGATAGTTTATTCTTTGTAGCGACGGATATTTAATATATATTTATGATTCAAATTGTTAGCAATAAATCAAATGCTCACACTCTATTCTATAAATATACCGGATAAATAAAATAGACTTCGAAGTTATTTTAAATAAGTATACATGTAATATATTGACGTTGATATTTTGTTATATAGAGTATTGATTCTTTCATCTTAATAATTGCTTAACAATTTTCACTTTAAACAGAGTCGCTAACATTTTATTAGATAAATAAAGTTGCCGTTTTAAACTGAGTAAAAACTGACGTCTCATGTGTAATTAAAATAGAAATAAACTATATAAAAATTATTAAACGAATGAGTGGAGGAAAGTAGGTCACACGCTGTATATATACGTATATAAATGGTCGGAGGTTTTACAAATAAAAGTAATAGGTTATTATAGCGTAATATTTTTAGAATAACTTACAGTTGAATTTGTTGTTTTCTTGTTTTGTTTTGAAAGAGAGAGAAAATAGACATTTTAGATATAAGTATAAGACCCGTTTTTCAAAATTGTGTAATATTTAAAATAACTTATACTTGAAGATGTTTTTGTTTTGTTTTTTTTTTTAAAAAGAATGGGTATAATAAAATGTGTTTTATACTAGCATAGCGAAATAGAGTTTCGTACGTTAAACTTGATTTTTTTTTACTATCTATAAATAAGGTTAGATAGACGTAGGTGGACATGGGCGGAGTGGTTGGAACAGGGCGTAGAAAAGACACATAATCGGCGATTGGAATAAGGCAGAGTTAGGTGCGCGGTGTACTGCGTGTTTAAAAATAAAACATAATGGAAGAAACGTTAGTGTATATAAAACAAGAAATGGCCAGAATACCACAAAAGATAAATGAACTGACTCAACAACTCTCGGAAAACACTGCATACACGAACCAAAGAATGGAGGAGTTCAAACGTGAAATGTCAAAGGAAATCGAAACAAGATTTTATAGCTTTAAAAATGAGATACACGAAAGAGAAAAGGGACAATCTTACTCTTGCAATATAAACCAATTTTTAAAAATAAAGATATTTGAGGGACAAACAGATGAAGCCCCTATCGAGCATATTAAAAGCTTAGAAACATATTTCCAAGTGAATCAAATTAATGACTTTGGTAAACTGGCAATTGCCTACAATCACCTCCATGGCGATGCTCTAACATGGTGGCAGTCCTTGTTCCACCATCCCAAAACATTTGAGGATTATAAAAAGGTATTGTTAAAAAGTTTTTGGAGTGAGCAGTGCCAAGATATGATCCTGCAACAAGTCATGCAGGAAAAATATAAAGAGAATACTGGCGAAAATTATTCGAAATTTTTCAGAAGACAAGCAGCTAGACTTCAGACACTGAAAGCATGCCACATATCAGAGGGGCGAATAGTCAGGATAATCCGCCGTAATTTGCCACTTCATGTTGAACAAATGGTGCTCACCGCAAGCACAAATTCAGTGCAACAAATGGATGAATTATTAAATGAGATAGACATGAGCCAACAATATAGGCTATCAGCAAATGTTTGGGAAGATAAACATACCAATCACACAAACAGGAACAAAAATGAAGAGTTCTGTGGCCACATCATAAAACCATGGGCTAATATGGACAAAGAAATATCAAACTTGATATGTTCATGGGAAGATAGAGTGCCTGAATATGCTCCTCAAAGTTGTCCTGAGATCAGTCTGACAATGGAGGGACTTGAAGTCACGGCCATGCTGGATTCGGGCAGTCAAATATCTGTAATATCAGAAGATCTATACCACCGCATTGTAGCAAAAAACCCAAGCATAGAAATCTTACCTTTGAAGACAGCACAAATAACATTAGCAAACAACCGGAAAGCAAAACTTCTGCCTAAGCAAATTTGGGTACAGATGCACATACAGCATAAGATGGTATACCAAGTGTTCTTAATAATGACCAGTCTTATCCATGAAGTTGTGTTGGGTTCAGATTTCCTACACAAAAACAGATGCATTTTGGATTATGAACATCAGCTGGTAGTGTGCAATGACAAACAAATTGAAATGCTAACACCCCACTTACATGATGATACTGAGGCATGTTGTATGACCCAACTGGACATGGAGCTGATGGAAGAAAAGGCAAATGGAGCAAAACTGACTTCTGCCACTGAGACGGAAAAACTCAAATCTATGCTTTATACTTATAAAAACATATTTTCTGATAGTCCTGGGCTCATTAAAGGATATAAACAAAGAATCAGATTGAAACCAGGAGAACCGTTCCAAGCGCGATCCTACCCCATACCACACAAATTTAAGAAGGAGGTGGAGAAACAGCTGGAACAAATGTTGGAATGGGGCATCATTGATAAATGCTTTTCCCCATACTGTAACCCCCTAGTGGTAGTCAGAAAGAAAAATGGATCCGTGCGGTTATGCCTTGATGCATGCCAACTTAACAGGGCGACAATACCAGATTGTACTATTCCACCTCGTATGCAAGAATTACTCATGAAATTTAAAGACAAAATAATATTTTCCACATTTGACTTAACTGCCAGCTACTGGCAGATAGAATTACATCACACAGATCGCAAATACACAGCTTTTAGATATGGAGGCCACACATATCAATTTAATCGAATGCCTTTTGGCTTAGTTAATAGCGGTGCAGGTTTATTACGATGTCTGGACCAAGTTTTGTCTCAGGAAATCAAGAAAATTTTAACAATATATGTGGACGACGTCATAGTAGCATCCACATCTCTGGAAGAACACTTCCAACACTTACAAATATTTTTTGCAGAGTGTGAAGCTAAAGGAATCAAAATCAATCTGAAAAAGAGTATATTGATCTCTGAGGAGATAGAATTTTTGGGTCATTTGGTGGGACGAACAGGAATCAAACCTCACCCTGATAAAATCAGTGCAATAAATGACTTCCCTGTACCTAAAACTCGAAAGCACATTCGGTCCTTTTTAGGACTATGCAACTTTTACAACAGATTCTGTGAAAAATTTGCTGACCGAATGGAACCTTTATTAAGATTACTCAGGAAAGATACCCATTGGAACTGGACCAGTGAACAAGAGGAAGCATTTGCTGAGATTAAGAGGAGTTTCATAAAACAAGTAGTGCTGGCATACCCAGACTTCGACAAACCCTTTATACTCCAAACTGATAGCAGTGCATATGGATTGGGTGTCACACTATCCCAAGTTCAGCAAGATGGACAGATAGGGGTCCTGTACTTCATAAGCAGGTTGTTGAAAGGACCTGAACGTAATTACACAGTTACAGAAAAAGAAGCCCTTGCAATCGTATGGGCATTTGAAAAATTTCGCCCTATGCTACTAGGCTCTGAAGTGATAGTAATTACGGACCACAAGAGTCTTCAATTTCTAAATCACAGCTATCTCACTAATAGCCGACTAGTTCGCTGGAGTTTGTTTCTCCAAGAGTTTAATTATACGGTGAAACATTGCAAAGGAGCTGAGAATGTGGTGGCTGACATCCTCAGTCGTCATCCCATTCAAACTCAACAACAACAACACCTGAAGATAGATCATGCATACATGATATGCTCATCATGTAAAGATAAAGACATAGAGGAACATCTAAAACAAATGTCAAAGAGACAGCATGAAGATAAGGACTTAAACCGGATCATAACACTGTATACACAACCTCCTCAGAAGGATGACAGCTTGCCAGGTAAGAAGTGCCGATACAAGATAGAAAAGGAGGTTTTATATTACCAAATTCAAGAAGACATTGATGAATGGAGAGTGATAGTACCACCAGCCATTCGGGGCCTTCTCACTGATTACATTCACTGATTATATGGACATTATGGAACCCCAAAAACTGAATATTGCCTCAAGTGCTGTTTCTATTGGCCTGGGATGCACTGGGACATAATAAAGATTTTGAACAAATGTGAAATATGCCAGCATGCAAAACCACTGAATAGAGCATACACAACTCCAATGAAATCAATCATCCCTAACAACTCAAAGGAAATAATGGCCATGGATTTTTATGGTCCTCTGCCACCCTTCAATAGAAAAAGATATTTACTCGTTGTATATGACCTTTTCTCCAAATTTGTGGCAGCCTACCCTTTAGCAAGAACTACAACACGTGAAACTATAAAAGTTCTAGAGTCCTCACATTTTAACACAGTTGGGAAACCAGAAACGATCCTGACAGACCATGGAACCCCTTTTGTATCAGAAGAATGGAACAAATGGGTTACTAAGCAGCGAGTTAAACACGTACTTACATCGATCCGTAACCCCCAAAGTAATCCTTGTGAAAGAGTTATGCGAGAGTTGGGAAGGCTGTTTCGTACATACTTACCGACAAACCACAAGGGATGGGTAAAACAGCTACCTCAGATACTAAATTATATAAACTGGTCTGTACATGAATCCACTGGATTCCCTCCAACACAGCTACATTTTGGAAAATTTGTACCAAAACTCTTCAAGGCAAATTTCCCAGGGAGCAGAGACAAAACAATTGACATGGAATTAGATAAAAAAAAGGCTCAAGCCCAGATGCATAAGATGAGTCTCAGAAGAAACAAAAGGAAACACAGCACGCAAAACTACCAATTCAAGGTAGGGGATAGAGTGATGGTCAGAACGCCTCATGTGAGCATTCCAGAAAAGTTCCAGTGTAAAAATTTTTTTAACCTTTATGAAGGCCCTTTTGAAATTGTGGACTGCAGTGGGAATAATGCTTTTTGGATTAAAACAGAACAGGGAATAAAGGGCACATACAATGCTCGGGCACTAAAACCCATACCATAGCATCCAGGATGCTTTAGAGATCATCTCACATGTATAGTTCATAATAAAATCTTAAGACTTTAAATGGTCATACCCATTTAAAAGTCTCATTGGAGAAGGGGGTATTGTGCCAGGCATTATCAAATGTCCATGCACAAAATCTGCTGTAAAGAATATTACAGCAGATACATTTATGAATTTGTAGATATTAAGCACAACAAATATATAAATGTGCTATTTTAATAATGGAGTGGTCTGAGCATTAAAATACCCACACACACCAATTTAAATAATATGAAATTGACATAGAAAATATTGTAGTAAACTCATGTATTTTTTTGGTTTTATATTTCCTTTTTGTATATGTCTTATGATATGTTATTTTATGTATTTGGCTTTCTCTGAAAAATTCAAATAGAGAAAAGCAATTGTTCCAATATAATTGTACATATTTTTTTTTTAATTACTTTTCTAAAAACTAATTTTATTCTGTAAACTAAGAATGTTAATTGCTTGTGCAAAAATCTGATCAAAAGCAAAATGTTTGATAATGCTTTAATTAAACTGTTATCTTTTTAAAAATTCTTTTGAATTGATTTTGTGAGCAAGTGGTCTGAGTAATCAATAAGGAATGTTATAATCTAAATGATAAGATAAATTGAAAGGATTGGCTGATTCATGCTTCTCAGAGGGCTAGTGGGATTGATATAGTTTGATCAGGGCAGTGAGATTCAGTCTTTCGTTGGCAGCCATTCTGGGCAAGTCATTCTGTTCGTTGCTCCAGAATTCTCCAAGCGATCAGCTACTTAGAGAGTCATTTATGAATAGTACTATTAGTGACATTCGTTAGAACAAATCCTTTATACAGTTCTTTTAAGAACTCTTGTCTTTGTGGATTCGAATAACTATTGGAGACAGCCTATGAAAATTTATTAAATAATCCTCGTTACTATTTAGATATATAAAAAAAAGAGGATATGAAGCAATATACTAGAGATTCCGGCAAAATGACCGTGGGGTAGACAACTAGTCAGTGCACCGCCCTTTCTCTGTCCTAAGCCGCCCAGATGTGACCACACCAATTCCAACCGCCCAGGAGGATGACCAGTGCCGCCTTACTAAATGGAAGAAATCGTCACCACACAGCCAGTTAACTTGAAGCCCACTCAGCCCAGAGAAGAAGAATGAAGATGCAGATATAAGTTTATTTTAAGATATTTATTAACATTGAAATAATTAACTTTTCTATTTTTTTTGTTATTATTATTTATCATTTAAAAATGAGAGAGTCTCTCGCATATGTATAAATTTACGGTTATTGCGGTCATAAATGGTAAAGCTTTTACTTAAATCCTTTGAGTGAATTTTTCAATTTCAAATTAGTATTTTCAACAAAGATGCATGTATATATATATATGTGTATGCGTACATACACTTATTATATTCAGTAAATATGATATCTCATGCTGAATATCTAAAAATGTATTTAACCGGATATCCTTTTAAGTTATTTTTTTTTTGTGACTGCTACACCTCACGATGAGTGTAAGAAGGGATTGATTTATTATAGATTCCCTGTAAGCAAGTACTCTAATAACTTTATATTTAAATAATAGTAAGAGTATAATTGGGCTGCACGTATATACATGTATAGAAATTTATCTTTGGCAAAACGGAAATAGATACAGTACCTTATGGTGAGTACAATATGGTATCTGAGCCAACGCAACACATTGACTTGTTGAAAATATGAAATTAGTGATATATTTCATTGTGCAAATATGCATAGTTTTTATTATTATATTTCCTATCAATAACAAGGTTTTAAAGTTATCAGTAAAAGCGTATGCCTGTATGACCGAAAATCTCATATCCGTATATCAAATCACACAAATTAAAATTTATTTCTATTGGGTAAAAGGAGCTCAGACCACTTCCATTACTTATAAACATTGTAAATAGTTTAGGGAAGTATTATTGTTCTTATTTAAATTTGGATTTTATCTGAGCTCAGACCACTTCCATTACTTATAAACATTGTAAATAGTTTAGGGAAGTATTATTGTTCTTATTTAAATTTGGATTTTATCTATTTAAATGCTTTGAAAATATATATATTGGGATAATTAATTATTTAGTATTTTGTTATTATATCATCATTTATATGAAACGGTAACGGGTATTTAGGACTAAATAAATATTTAATCACATTATTAAACTTGTTTCGTTTTTATAGTATTAGTTATATCGATAAAATGTGTTCTTTCCTTATCAACCACATACCTGTAATAATCATTTAACTTACCCATTTGAAGACCCTAGATGTAGAGTGACTTGAGCTAGCCACACGGGATATCACTCTACCAGGGTGTTAAATCTTATTCTTATGCTCCGCTGAACATATGGTATTGCACATCCTTCTAGGAGGGTGAAAAATTCATTTTTTGATTCTTTTCTAGAAGTGGCGCGCAAAAGTCTATTTTGTAAATAGATTTTTCAAAGGTGTGTACTTGCCATTGTTCTAAATATTCGGGCATTAAAATAAGATATCAACTAAAGGGTGTTTTAACTGGAAGATTCCTGTCAATCCACTCTTTCTATCAGTTTAGCTGGAAGTACTGATCCATATGAGTATAGAAATTGGCTAAATTGATATCCATTTCTTTACCTGTTAAATCTTGGTCACTTCATGCTCAGTGCAAGATTATGAAAAGATTTCTGCAGGGAGTATGGTCCGGTACAGTAAATATATATATATAGCATTTGAGAATAAGATTTGTTTCACTATACAGTAAATATTTTAAAATACTCTCTAATCTAGTATAAGACAATAAATAACATGAATAGAGCAGCAATTTTTCTCATGACTCATTTATTAATATATAAACCTGTCTAAAAGACTTTGGTTATAAAGAATGAATAAATATAGCTTTACTTCTCACTATATGTAAAATATATAATTGTTAATTAGAGAAGATATTAATTAGTATTAAAGTTTATCGGCTTAACGTTTTCGAGAACCCATGCCTCATATTCATAGCCTTCATCAAATTAACTTACAATAGTTGGCAAACCTGAGAGTTTTCTTAATTTAATCATTGACAACAATAATTGAGACAAATAAAATTATGTAACAGAATACATGCAGTGCTTTAATATATACCTTTACCTCACTTAGTGTGGAAAATTTCTTCCCCCAAAACTTATTGTAAAGCAAGAAGTTATATAAAAAGCAAGGGATTATGGTAGTTTTCTATAGGAAAAAGTATAACTCATTCCTGCAGATAAAAATTATACCATCAATTGTGAATATTGTATTAACAAACAACTTAACCTAGTATATATAGTGTTTTTTTTAAAAACCATAATGTATAATATATGCATGTGTAAATTCTGCTTTGTGTATATTATGCAAATATGCATTTAAAATACTTAAATTGATGTAAAAAAAGAAAAACAGTTTAAAGTTTTCTTTATTATAATCAATCCATTCAGCACCTATTATCAGTCATCAATTGCTTATTCTAAAGATATATTAATATTTTTTAAAGAGAGCTACTCCAGGCATTGATGGCTGAAAATATTTAAAGAAAATGTTTGGAATGTATGGTTGACTTGCTTCTTTGATTTTCTTTTTGTAAAACATATTATAAGACCTTATTCATTGCCTTAAGACATTTTTAGATTTGATGGAGCATTTTAAATTGGGGGGAAATTATTTGAAACTGTTGTACATTCAGTATTTTTATGTCAACATTTTTCTCTACATGTTTGTTGATTTTTTTCTTTATCCAGTTGTATTAATTCCTCATTAGTAAATTCTTTCATATATGATTGCAATAGTTCTTCAATGCTGTCATCATCAATTTCTTCTTATCATTTTTATTCAAAGTGTCTACAAAACATTAGATTAGTTGTTGAAATGCATTGAAGGTTGCAATGACTTTTTGACCCATAAGTTGATATGGTGATGTGATGTTCAGTAATCTTAGTTACTGCTATGATTCCAATTGAAAGTGTATGTATCAGTAATCTTTAAAAAAATTAAGGATCAATAAAAATGTTTGATTTCACTATGCAAGCATACTGGAAAATGGACTGAGAAAGAAAGAGAGTAAGCTTGCAATTGACAAGTTTTTGTATTCTTCCACAAAATTGTTAATCATTTTATGGGTAAAAAACCCATACTGAAAATTCATTTTTTAAAAATTCACAGTCTTATATTATGTACATTTAATTATTTAGATTTAAGAAAGCAATGTTTAATAATATTTTATTTAACTGTACTATTGTGACCATAAAGACTTATTTAATAGTAATATAATGGAAGCAAAATTATAAAACTATATTATCAAATTGTAATCATGCAATTAAAATTGAAAAAATAAAAATTCTGATATATTAAAAAAGAAAAAAAATGTATCTAATGCATTTTGTGTTTGTATACTGTAATCAATATTTAAAGCTTTTTCTAAAATATGTGCTATGAAAATCTAAATAAACAAGAACTTTTTTTGTATAAATACGCTAGCTGTGACACTTGTTTTGGCATGGGATGTCACATTTTATTAAGTACAGTAGTGATGTTTTTGGAATAAGTTATAATTTTTTTGAATAGTGCAGTACTTGTTACAGCAGAAATACAAATTATTTAAATAAATTTGTATCATACTTTCATCATACAAAATTTATTATCAACTGCTTAATGCATGAAATCTTCAATTTTTTTACTGAAAATATATTTATAATAACAGTCTTGATTTGACTGAAATTAGCATTCAAAAATATTTTAATCCAAATATAATTCTCTAAATATATTAGGTAATATTTATATATTTATACTACAGACAATTTGACATTAGATATTAATAGTATATGACCAAAATTTATTTTTATTTTTTATGCTGAATGAAATTTTATTTTTTGCAGTTATATATATTTGTACATTTGTAATAATGTCCATCATTGCCTTGGATATCAGAAACAAAATACAAAAGATTTTTAAATCAAGAAAATAAAATAAGTGTTATTTTTAATTTATATTTAATAAATTTTGATCAAATAAAGTTGATTATTAATTGTATAATCCATGAAATCATTTTTTTTTCAAAATAGCAATTACAATAATTAAATTACAATATAATGATCATAATTTCTGTGACAATCAAAGAACCATTTAAAAAAATTTACTCCAAAAAAGTCAATAAGTACAGTGCATAGTTTTTAAACTAATATATAAATTTTAAAATTTAATACTGTACATTATCAAAATAAGATTTTGTTTATTTATTATACTGAATGAAACACATTTTTTGCTTTTGTGGTTATTGGTGATAAAAATCTTTACTTTGGATGTCATTAATAAAATATTATTGTTTTTCAAGTTTGCTAAATAAAAATTAAATAAGATACAATCATCATCAATCACTATCACCCCACAGCAGGATGAAGGTCTCTCCAAGTTTAATCCATTTTCTCTGATCTTTAGCTTCTTTTCTACACATCACCTCTGCACACTTTCTTATTTCATCCATCCATCTCACATGTGTTCTCTTTCTGGGTTTTTTACAATCTTTTGGAATTCAGTTTAAAATTTCAATTATTCATCTATTATCATCTCTTCTAGCAATATGTCTAGCCCATCTCTACTTCAGTCTTTTGAGTTTTTCAATGAGGTCAGTAACATCTGTTTGTTTTCTTACCAATATATTGTGTTTTTGATCTCTTCTTGTTACTCCCAACATGCATCTCTCCATACTATTTTGAATGGTCTGAAGTCTCTGTATTGCTTTTCTATTAAATGACCAATTCTTAGATCCATAAGTAAGAGCTGGTAAAACACATTTATTAAAAACCTTGCTTTTCAAACACATAGACACATTTCCTTTTAGTATCAAGTTATTTCTACCAAAAGCACTCCAACCAAGTTTAACTCTATGATTAATTTCATCTATTATGTTTCTATTTGTATTAATAATCTGACTTCATTCATTATGTTTCCATCTGTATTAATAATCTGACTAAGGTACTTGTAGCTATTAACTTCTTCTAACTCATCAAAATCAATTTTTATTTTCATATTTTGAGAAAATACATTAAATATTACTTCAATCTTTTTAACATTTATCTTTAGTCCTACTTTCATATTTTCATCTGATAACTCCTGCAACATTTCCTGCAGCTCCAAAGCATTATTTGCAAAAACAACTACATCATCTGAAAAATCTAAATGACTTAAACAATCTCCATTTACTGTCACTTCTTTAGCTTCCCATTTTGGTCCAAAAATACTTCTTGCATCATTGCTGTAAAAAGTTTTGAAGATATGGAGTCACCCTGTCTTGCACCCTTCTCAATATTGACTTTCCTAGTATTATTATGTAATCTAATTGTTGCTCTATATTGTTATAAATATTCTTTAAAATATGACAATATCCTGGATCTATACCTTGATGATCCAAAGCTTTAATCACTGAAGAAATATTTATAGAATCAAATGTCTTTTCATAATCTACAAATCCAAAGCATAATTGCAGCTCATATTCATTTGTCTTTCTTATAACTTATCTCAATATCTAGATATGATCTACTGTACTAAAACAACTTTTAAATCCAGCTTGTTCTCTTGGTTGGTGGATATCCAATGTTCTCTTTAGATGAGTTATAATTATCTTAGTAAACATTTTGTATAAAACTGTACACCAAATGTATTTTAAGTTTATAATCAAAATATTGTACTGTATATAGTTACTGTAATATGATATACTGTATTGCATATTATGAATAAACTGAATACAGTACATTTTCAGCATAAATGTTACTAGTTTGCTTTTGGATGGTGTAGCTTTAATAAAATAACTATTTTATGACATCATCAGTCTTACAACATGGTCACCATTTTGTTGGTCAAAAAAAAATTGAATTGTTTTAAGATTATTATAATGAATAATCAATTATAAATCAAAATTATGAGTACAAATTGATGATGACTGTGATTGTGAATTTTTGCATAAAGATCTGGCATTAAATGGAATATAGATCTATATATAAGATTTGAGATTAAGACTTAAAATACCATAAAATAAATATTTTTAAATAGTCTATAACCTAGCATAAAGCAATAATTAAGAAGAATAGAGCAGCCATGCCTCATTTATTAATATAGAGACAATCATAAAAAACTTTTGTTAGAAAAAAAACTATTAAAATATATCAATTTGAAACCTTTTCAGATACATTGCATGATTAATTTAAATATTTATTCTTTCTAATCAAATTATTTTAAAAAGGCTTCTTTATTAACAAATGAGGCACAGCTGCTCTATTTTATTTAGATATTACCTTATGTTCGGTTAAAGAGTATTTTAAAATGTTTATTGTACAATAGAATGAGACAATCTAAACCAGAGAAACTGTTCTCAAAGTAATTGATAAAATTTGATCAGAATTTATTATAATTCTGCTTTAGTTTTCTATAAAATGTTGATGAAATTCCAACAATATAGTGGTTTTATTATTTGGCTCTGATATCAAGGTTAATCTAATCTAATTTCTATTACCGAGTTTTTTTTTAACACTATTAACATGGAATAAACTTAATAACTTTATAAAAAAAATATTTTAAGTACTTTTTTCAAATTTTGTTTAGTATTTGCTACTTTGGTTATTATTTGTATATTGTTCTTATTTAATTTTTACTTCCTTTGTTTAAATGCTTTTATTTAGGTTACATTTTTTGTTTATAAGTTTGTTTATAAACTATTGTAATTAGTTTTATTATTTAAGTTAGAATAAACTTTTAAAATCAAGGTGAATTGGTTTAAATTTAATACATCAGAAAGAAATATGTGCCAAAGTAAGGTGGCATATAAATATTTTACGTGGTTGACCTAGTTTCTTAAATATAGACTATTAGGCTTAGATGCAATTTTTATTACTTTAATATCAAATTTCAAAGTTATTCTCAAAATTTCAATATGTTTGATTGAAATTAGAATAAAGTTTTAAAACTGACATTTCAAATATTTTAAGAAAAGAAAAATGGTTTAAATTTGAGTCTTTTTTAAAAATAATCAGCCATGCAATTTGATAATAAAATATTTTAGACAGAGTAATTAGTTTCAGAAATATGGGTGGACAAAATTTCAATTATTTTGATATTAAATTTCAAAGTTATTCTTAAAATTTCAATATGTTTTAAGCAATGCATGCAAAAGAATGGTGTATATTATAACACTAGATTTATTCAAATAAATGTTAAATATGATGAAAATTGAATGGTTAATAAAATTTGAATAAATGATTCACTTCAAATAATAATTATGTTATCCAATTGATGATGATGATAATGTAAAATATAAATACAAGTTCTCCCAAAATCAGAACATTACCATACTAGCAAAACAACAAAATTTTATTAAAATTATTACACAATCCTGATTTCATCTATTGACAAATAAATATTATCAAGTGAAATTCAACTAAAAATACAATACCTCGGTGTCTTTTTATGTGATAGATAGATTCCGCAAAAAAATCCCCATAAAAGAAATCACACAAAATTATATTTAACATACATTTTTGTGGGGTATGTTCTACAATTTTTAAAAATTGCATAAAAGCAAAGCAACAAGATAAAATTACTTTAAAATTCACATAAAAAATAAGGAAATGAAGTATGACTAATAAAAAATTTCAAATATTTAAAAAAAATTAATACAAGACAAACTTTTTTTACTTTTTTTATTAACTATTTAATTTTATTCAAAACAATATGTTTTTATGTGTAATTTATTTTACATTTTTTCATACATATTTTAATCATTATCACTATTTGACAATATGCAGGTATATTTGTGAACTGATAAGAAATCAGATTCATCACAAAAGGAAATACAATTAGTGCTAACTTCAGTCTCATGCTGCATTTAATAAGGTGCATCAACTAAAAATTTTCATTTATGGCTTCAAGTCACTCTAAAATTATCAATTTTTGCATTATCATAGCCAATTTACAGTCTTTTTAAAGCTTAAAACATACCATAAGGTGTTGATTTCTTGTTGCTCATTTTGAACCAAAGGGAGCACTTGACAATAGTTCTGACAGCTCCAAGTTCTTTGTTTTGATATTCAAAATGAAAATGTATATTTTAGAGTATTTTTTGTGTTTTTTTATGTATTATAAATTATTTTGATAAAATATGCTGAAAATATAATTATTTTAGAAAAATAGTTAAGATTTTAGTAAAAATTCTTAACTTTTACATGAATGTAAATTGAGAAAGAAGTCGATGACATACACAGCATTTTCTAATAAGTTACAAATGTTTTTTAGTTCTCTACTATAGAATATTTTTATAATTATAAATAGAAATTTATTTTTGAAAAAACTTTTGTTCACTTTCATAATCTGACAAATTATTAATTTGATTTTTACAAACAAATCTAATATTAAAAGATGAATATATTTTTACTGCTGATTCTGTAAGTGAACCAATCAAAAGTTTAAAACTTTAATTCACTCAGCCAATAAAAATATTTTTAGCCTAAAAGTTAATGGTTTTCTGTTGACAATGAAATTGGTGATTAAGCTTTGAGACAATGATTTTACTAATTGTTTATGAACCTTGCAATATCCAGTCATACAACTATTTAGCTCTCATTGGAATTTAAAAGCTCATTCATAATTCATATCATTAATAAGAAATTGATTGTCCAATTGATTAGAAAGTTGAAGACTTTTTGAATCATTTTGCTGTAAAACGAACAGGTTCCACTTCTGTTTCATTAATTTTTTCTAAATTTTCTACAGTCAAACCTTTTTCTAACAGGCATTTAAAGTATGTAAATTTTAATGTGTTTATATAAAATGGGAAAATCCCAATTTCTTTATCACATAAAAGAAAATGGTACAAAAAGATATTAAGAAGAAACATGAATTGCATAACTTCAAAATCACATTAAAAAAATCAGCACAAAAAAGAAGCTGGGTGTGTGCGTGTATATATAGACCACAAAAATAGTTTTTCCATCATTCATTTCAACAACCACCTTTTACATCAAAGGATGTCTTCATGAGTTTGATGGCCCTATTTAATAAAAAAAAATATCATCAAAGTTTCTATTTACTTTTCTTTACAATTCACTTTTTCCATAAAAAATAACCTCTGCATTGTCAAATAATATTTTATGGTCTGCATTCAGTTCATGAATATACAAAGCTGAATTTTGATACCTACTTTTAACTCTACTCTTATGAACTTTAACTCTTTCATTAAGACTTGATTTACTCTGATTTATATCAATTTTATGACAATTACAAGATATTTTATAAACTACACCAAGAACAGATTTGCAATTAATTGACTATTTTGAACTATTTAGTAATGAATTTAAATTCAAGCCTTTCTTTCAGGCCACTTTCATACCACCAAATAATAAGTTATTCTTATAAATCAATTTATTAATGGATTGATGCCTTGTAAGGCAAAGAAATAAACTCTATTAATACTATTAATTAGATTTTTACTATTGATTTATAGATATTTTTATTAAATATAATATTCCTAGTAAATTCATAATTATATCCTAGCTCAATATAGTCAGAAACAAATTGACTCCTCTGAATATAAAATTATTTTCAAAATTATTAAGTCTTCTTTTCCTATAACAAAATTCAATAAAGAAAATTTCTTATGAGTAAATTAGTTAATAACTGTCTGGTCTTATCATATTTCTTACATTTTTTGCTTTAATAAAATGACTATAAAATAAAACATTATCAACATTTAAATCTAAAAATTCAACTCACCAAATTCAAATGTGCGCCATCCCCTTAATAGCAAATTAGACTTAAAAGCATTCAATCTATCAAAAAAATCCTTCAATTTATTTCCCTGTATTACAAACAAACAAATATAGAAAAATTATTAAAAACACTACTTTCCAAAAAATCAATATAGACAGAGCACATCAAAAGAGAAATAAAGTAGCCATTACTCCATCCCTCTTTAATTTTATGAAACACATCATTATGCACAAAATACATAGAATCCCCTCATAACAATAGCAAATCAAGAATAACTTCAATCTTATCTGCAGAAAAATATTCAAGTGTCTTTAAAACAATAAGAAACACATTAATGCTTTTTTCCTGTCAACTGGTTAATACATGTTTTCAATATCTAAACTACCAAAAACACATTTTCTTTTCTAAAACAATTCTATTAATTTTTTCATATGCCTCTAACAAAGAAGATACCAAAATTGACTTAAATCTATATAATTCTTAAAAAACACTATAAGAAATTTTGAAATTTTATCAACAATTTTCCCTGTAAAATCAAAAAGATATGTTAAAGGAAAATTATCTTTATGAGATTTCAAATGGAAGAAAATCTTAGGAGCTAAAAAATAATTTTCATAATTTCAATTAACTTAGATTTTATTTTCTTCCTAGGATCAGAATTTAAAATAAAATAAAATAAATGAAACTTTTCTTTTTGGAAAACGTGTCAACGTACAATCATCATTATTTACAACTTTTCACCACCATCCCTGCATGTTCCCCATTGGATTGCATGATTTCTCAGGGTTGTGGATATTATTAGAATATTAGATATTAAGAGCATTATGTTTGGAATAAATTCAAGAAGCAAACACAAGCTAAATGGATTAATAAAAAATAACATTAACTTATTAACAATGCATAAATAAAAAATGTTATTAATACATATACAAAATATTAAATATAATAATAAAACACATTTTAAATTTAAGTTTAAGGCCTTATAATACTAATAATGATAAGATATTACCATGTGAAATATTTAAATTATTACAAGTTTTCCACAGAAATTTTTTTTTTAATATATTGATGGTTGTCTTTATTAATCTCACCAAAGATGGTAGTTCTTCTCATGTTAGAAAATAAATACAGCAGTATTGATGATGTTATATAAGGTATAATATCAGTAGGTTAGTTCTTATGGAAATGTCCATTTTTTTCATGGCATTATAGATGCAGGCACTGGCTGGTTTGCAAGCTTCAGCATTAGCTTCATTTTCTGGGTATTAGATATGGTTTTTCTGTTGCCTAACCACATATTGCAGATAGTCTACTGCTAGATAAAGTCATTTATAATGAATATTGAAAAAATATTTTTTAAAACAGTCAGGAATTATAGTTATCCAAGTTATGCAGGAAAATAGTTTTAATCAGTGGTTTCTCTTCTCAGCATTGGATCACTTCAGCACTGATTCTTAAGTATACTTGATTGTTCTCACCTGGACTAAAATGGAATGAAATTGAAGTTTCTGTTTAAGATCTATTTATATCTATTTGACATTGTTCAACATGTTTTTCAAACAATGGATTCATCACCAGTTGATTATTAAGATTTAACCTCTCTTTGGTGACAAACCAGATTTAAAGATATGTCATGATTTGAGACATAAAAAATAAAGGAAAAAATCGTTTTTTCCCCTCTTTTTCTTTATTTATATTTATTATCATAGTTTGATATATTACTTATTTTTATTAACCCATATGTTTAAATAATATTTTCAGCTCTGCCATCAGATTTACTTTCAAAATTGACAAATTGTTTAAATAAAACTTCCATTTAGAAGGCAGATTAAACAGGGTAGAAATGTTTTATATTTTATAAACTACACAATTCAAATCTTTGTGCACATCAAGACTTATTTTTTTCTTTCCTTTGCATTGCAATTCCTTATTTTAGTACTTCTCATACAAAGTAAATATGTAATAATATGACCAAATGCATAAACTAATTTTTTAATTTTAACCCTTTAAATCAGTGTATCCAAGTGGCATGTATATACATATACATGCAGCAGTTTAAATATTTATTACTCAATTTAGACAATGGGTATTCATTAAACATTATATACAACTTTGTAATCACCTTCAATCTACTCTTGAATTTGTTATAATTACAAATCTCCTCCATTTAAAATGAGTGGGATAGTGTAACTTTTCATTTCTCATTTGTATGATTACTACAAGACTTTTAACTTTTTTTGATTTCTCTTAATTATTTCTGTATTTCAGTTTTTTTATAACTGGTGTTTTTTATGACTTGACATCAATTTATCATTCTTGAAATTTAAATTATAACATTACATGATCATTACTTATTAAGCTTATACATTGTTAATACAGTCTCCCCCAGTGCAAGCTTAGTAATTAATAGATAAAAGATAGTTTGTGCATAAATCCCCATCTAGTGCCCACACATTCAATATTCCCAGACTAGAATCTAGCTTATGGCTATCATCAGTGAGGAGCCTTGAATTTAAGAGCACTGCACCCTAAATCTTAGGATCTAATGAAACCCTCCACCTGCCACTTTTTACCTATTTAATTAAACTATAAAGCTGTGATCCCAAAATGAAAGCACAATAATATTTTTAATCTAAGCTTATTTGCATGCATAGTTATATAGATCTTCAGAATCTATACATTTTGGTGTGTGCATTTTTTTTAAAACTATAGTTGTAATTATCCTATGAGCAAGATTGTTATAAAATCATGATAACTTCACATACTCATCAATGCTTACACAAGCTGTTAATACCACAGCAAACTCTTTATACAGTAGTTCCACCCAGTGCAAGCCCTGGTAATCAATGAATTTCAAAAAGATTTGTGATAAAATTACTATCTAGCGTCAACTTATCCAATATCCCCAGACTAGCTTCTAGCTTGTGTCTTTCATCAGTGAAAAGCATTAGTAATAAGGGCACTGCACCTAAACTTTAAGATCTAATGCAATCCTTCAGAAGCTACCTTTTACCTATTTTGTTAACTATAAGGCTATAATTCCAAGGTAAAAGCACAATAATATTTTCAATCCAAGCTCATTTGCTTGTGCAGTCATATAGACCTGAACTCAGTTCAGTATCTATACATTTTAGTGTATTTGTTTTTTTAAAAACCACAGTTGCCATTTCCCTATAGTCAGAATTGTTATAAACTATGTATAACATCACATGACCACCATTTTCTATGCTTACACAAGCTGTGTTAATACAGTAGAAAACTCTCCATACTAGGCAAGTCTTAGTAATCAATGGAATGCAAGATTTGTGCATAAAATTCCTATCTAGTGCATACTCATCCAATATTCCCAGAGTAGTTTCTAGCTTATGGCTTTCATCAGAGTGGAGCCTTGGATGTGAGAGTACTGAACCTAGATATTATGATCAAATGCAACCCTCCAAAGCCACTTTTTACTTATTTAGTTAAGCATAAAGCTATGATCATAAGATAAAAACACAATAATATTCTCAATACAAGTTCGTTCATTTGTATAGTCATATAGATATGAAAACTTTACTGTGTTTTCATCTTGTGATCATAGCTTTATAGTTTAAAATATACATAAAGGTGGCTGCTGGAGGATCATCTTAGATCCTAAGGTCAAGATGCAGTGCTCTTAGATTCAATGCTTCTCACTGAAAAAGTCACAAGCTAGTAACTACTATGGATACTGGACGAATAGGCACTATATAAGGATTTTATGCACAAACCTTTTTGCATCTATTCATTACTAAGGCTTGCACAGAGTAGCACTACTTTGCTATTGTAAATTTTACTTACATGTGTGTGTTATGTTGAAGTGTGAATGTAAGTTTTTACTTTAATCTGATATAGAAAATATTGAAATGATGGGTTTTAACCCCTACCATTTCGGTTAAACTTTTGTTGCTAGCTCTATCTGTGCCATATTTAAACTCATGCAAAATACCTAAACAAGGGCACTAACACAGTTATATGTATCACTATATATATATATATATATATATATATATATATGTTGATACAAATATTTATATATCTATATTTAAAATATTTTAACACGGCTGAACTCGCAAAATATGCCTTATATATATATCATCATCAACCATTATCAATCCACTGCAGGATGAAGATCTCTCCAAGTTTAATCCATCTTTATATATATATATATATATGAACAGACGCTGGTAATATAAATTATATTAAAATATTACAGTAGATAGAATTTCGATTTGCAATAAAAATATTTATAACATAAATTTAATTATATAAAAGGTCAATTTATTATATTGCTTATAATTGTAACCGGTATTGCCTGGTTTTTTGGCATTTTTCCACAGGAAACTGCCTTTTTAGAAAAAATAATAATAATAATATATTAGTGTTAATAAAATATGCTATTTACTCACTTTAACGTGTTTTAAGCAATACTAATAAATTTAGTATTCAATGGTTTGAGAAGGCATGAATATTTAATTAAAATATTAAATAGGTTTAATATAGTATAAGCACATTCATAAACGTAATTGATTTTGGATGGGTGAGAGGAGATGTGTTCTTATCATAAAGCCAATGCTTCTGATATTTATTTTTGTAGAAAATCTATTTAAAGAATATACATCCTATTATTAATTAAATGTATTTATTTTTTTTTTTATTGTCGTTCTTTGTATCCTCAAATAATGCTAAAATTATATAATTGTAATAGTTTTTTTCCTTTCTTTTTTTATGGTATAATTAAATGTTTTTTTCTGTAAGGGTCGCTAAAACAGCCCCATTTTTTTTTTTGAAGAAAGTTGTCTGACTTTAGTTTTTCAAGGAAGAAGCGTGCGAAATTCGTAACAAATTTTTTTCTTTTTAATTGCAGAAATAAATTAAGTCAAGTAAAATTTTAATAATATCATGTGTGGCTAATCCTTTTGGTGGGACATCCTGTTCTTTTGCTATCGACCTATTTAAAGTTTTATACAAAAATATACTATCTCGGCAAAGTTCAAATGACCATATTGACTACAGCAATCACGAAATGTCTTATATTTAAATTAAGTAATATAAGTAATTCCCAGGAAATAATCAATTTTTGTCTTTACCTATTTAATGTCTTTTCAGGTATAAAGAAAATTATAATTAAAAGACTATTATAAAAGCCAAGGAAAGTTAACTGAAAAATTTCTCTTTCTAAAGAAATTGTCGCCTTTGAAAAAATGTAAGTTCCCCATGTTAAAATATGTTTTATTCACTGAAAATTATCTAGAAATAATATTAATGATAAATGATATTTCTTATGCACCTGATATTTTTAAAAAAATATATATATATAATTTTCTCAGGCAATATCGGAAAATTTGATGTGTGCTTTAGGTTCCCTATTAAAGAAAATTTACAATTCCCAGAGTAGGAACAAAAACAAAAATTAGTGACTTAATAATAACCATAATATAATATGTTATATTATACATCAATTGGAGTCATTAAAACTTCATATCCCGTAAGTCAGTTGCGTTATTATAATATAGTATCTTGGAAAATTCGTTTTTTTTATTCATAAGTCAGCAGCTAAAAATGGTTATCATCATAATAGAAAGGAAAGATTGTGTGTGTTATCGTTTAGAATAAAATATTCATCTCGTTAGAATATGTATTGTTTTCTTGGATCCCAAAATTATAGCGTTTAATTCAGAAAGAGTTAACATCCAACCGCTATGTTTTTTTCTTTGCCTAATTTATTAAGTGCACCAGATGGAGGCCTTTTATATAAATGAAATAATAAAATGTGTTTCTATTTTAAATTGCTCGTGAACTACGACTATCAAGTTCTTCATCTGGATAAATTGCCCAACGGAACTTTTTCTAGTGAGATAATAAGCCTTGTTAAGTAATGTTTTTTTACTAATTTGTAAAATTATGTGTTTTTTATATCAACAGGTTAAAGGCGTATAGTCAAGTAATATTTAAATGACCTTGTAATCATAAAGGTATGTTTTCTGTAATTATTCTAGGTTAAGTTTATATTTGCGGATTTTTTTGATAAAATGTGTTTTAACTATTATATGCAATTATGGGTATAAATTTATATGTTAGATGCTTAAAAGAAAATTTAGATACTTAATAGTAAAGTAAATAATAATAAAAAAAAATTATCAGAAGTAATTAAAAGTTGCTATACAAGTTTTCTTGTCTAAAGTTGAACGAATTTATACTGTATTAATTGAGGAACTTATTCCCAATTATTCTTTATTAACAATTCACTTCATTTAGTTCAAGATAATATGCTACCAATTACTTGTTGAATGTTCCTTTGGTAAAATGAAAATTATTATATTTATTCTGTGATATCCATTGATTGCAGATGTGTCTAAGTATACCCGAACATAAATTTAGTATAATTAGTGTATTTGTTGTCTTGCCCAGATAAAGCCAGTATATGCTTAATATCGCATAGGTAATTTTATAATATGTTTATTTTGTGGGATGAAAATGATTTCCCCAAAAGCTTTGTTTTTCCATGAGGGGAATAGTTAAATCTAGTATTCGGGCATGTTTTATAGCCCAAGTGATCGCTTCTCATAGTTAGGACGATCAAGAATTTATCTCGCGTGTAGTCTACTTCATTCGTTTAAATCCCAGGAGAGGATTATATTTGGTGTGTGTTCGTATTATGCCCAAGTAAGAGGCAGAAACCACCAAAATATTTTAATGTAGTAGTTAACTCTACTGACCTTCGGTGTTATTCCATATTCCTCATGAGAAAATAGAGATAATTCCACCACGGAAGGTGTTGATTATTGTGTTTTGTTTAGAAAGTTAGGGCAAGATAACGGGTATATTGGAGGTGTTAATTCCTCAAGATCCATTTTAGTATAAATAGTGCGCTAGTACTATGATCAATATCTGGATTGTGCGGCGGAATATTGCTAGTAATTCACATGTAAGTCAATGGAGAGAGTAAGTTTAAAATTGCGTGATTTAGAAACGCTTGTTTGCCAATGGAGGATTCAAATACAATGTTTAATTCTAGTTAATGAGTAAGCAACACTAATAATGTAGATTATCCTTATGAATAAAGTGTGTATCACAACTTAAGTGGTATTAAGTTAAATATAAAAATAGTAAGTGTAACGTTTGATAAATAGCCCATAAATTATAATAAGTTATCTAAATACAAACCATCGTTTAATTAAATATATTATCATAAAAATCGTTTTACGAATTGCATATAAGCAGATTGTTTTATTCCAAAACTAATATTTAGTTAATAAAGTTAAGTAGAAGCTCATATAAGATACACTAAACGGATGAGTTGATGTATCGATAATAATATGTATTTTTTTATTCAATTTGCATAATTGTAAAAAGATGAAGTAGTAGTTCTAATCCAGGTCTAAAAGTATAGACAAATTAATGTTAGTTACATGTTGTTTTATCCATATGGGTGAATAAATATATATGTTTATTTAGTGTTTTAAGAATAAAGTATAGTCCTGTTAAACTGTAATAATAAATTATAATCTTGTTAAACTTTAATAATAAATTATAGTCTTGTTACACGTTGTTTAGAGTCATTTTTCTTGTGTGCTAAATAAAAGTGTATTTATAATACTTCAATACTTTCCTTGAGTCCGAAATCATTAAACTCCTAAAACTCAATACACCAGACAGATAAATTTAAGCAGATTGGAATATTTCATTATATTTTAGTTTAATAAGAATTATTTATGGGATTGAAAACTTCAGACCAAGACATTTTATTTTATGTGTGTGTAAAAATGACTTTATTCCAAACTACAGCTTTGATTGCATTGTTCCGTACATTTAAGTGAAGTGTCTAAGTAATAAATCTTAGTTAAATTATTGTGTTTCATGGAGGATGGAAGGAAAAAAGCACCCTTGTCTTTTCATCATTCCGACGAGATTTGGATTAAAAGGGCTGTATTATTCAATTATGGTTGTTATTGAATCTGGTTATCATCTCTTTAAATATTATAATAGTTGATATGGGGATGAGGATACCGGAATTTAAATAAGGTAAATGTTTCCTATAGCCGACCAGAATGTCAGTCATATGCGACAACACAATACTGCTGAGCATTTTCTTAGATATAACAGAGAACCCTGAGATTAATGTCATTATTATAAGTGCTCTTAAATTAAGGAGTGATCAATTATGATCAATATTACAAGCGTGGCATAGCTTAAGAGATTGAAACTTCTAATTGTATAATAATAATAATACATGAAAAGTATTTTAGATCATATTGGAAAATTAATAGATATGTTGCTGCTTTTATTTTGGTTGCCATAGCAACCAACCAGATAAAAATTAGTGGCACAAGTGCGGATAAACCAACTAACTAACTGGTTAGATATTGGGTTGGAAATAATAATAATAACTGATTGATACTGGTAATTATATCAATAAAAGAAATAGATATAAATTTCTAGATATAATAAATAAAGTAAATTATAGCAAGATAAAATAACAATAGAAGTAATTAATAGGTTAGAATATATATGAATTTTTTCTACAGTAGAAACTTTTTCATATCTGCTCTCCAATATGTAATATATAGGGGTTTGAACTCACACTTTCACACAACCTTCAACTATCCATGCTATCTCATACTGCTGACACATTTGATCACACACACATCAAAGTGAGCAGTAATCACCAATATACTTATTTTGTGCTAAACCAGCATGCATCAGTTAGTCCAGATTATTATCTCCACATATATACAAACAATGCTGAGCTTATATTAAGATAGAAATGCTCAAAGCCCACATTGGTGCCAACCTGCTCATCCTACCCATGTTGGCCATAAGTCACTCTGAGCCCTCATGTACAGGACATAATCCATTTACATACATATATGAAGGATGGGCAAACCTTAAAGAATTATATTTTTATATATGAATTTTTTCTATGGTACAGGCTTTTTCATACCTTTACTCCAATATGTAATATATAGGGTGTTTGAACTCAGACTTTTATGAGGGGTCAGAGTGACTTATGGTCAACATTGATTGGATAAGAAAGTTGGCACCAATGTGGGCTTTGAGCATTCCATCATCAGATTTTCAATGAAGTGAGTGGCTGAAGAATTGTGGAGTGGAGTGGATTGAAGCCTGTCCATTAAAATATGAAGATTGGCTATCTTAATATAAGCTGAGCATTGATTGTATATAGCTGTGGAGATGATAATCCGAACCAACAAACAAGTGCTGGTTTAGCATGAAATACGTTATTGGTGATTATTTATCTTTTTTGACATGTGTGTGATCAAGTGTGTCGGCAGTATGAAATAGCATGCATAGTTGAAGGTCATGTGAAAGTCTGAGTTTGAATCCCCTATATATATATATATATATTGTTTATAGTAAATTCGTATGTATATGTATGATTCACCATATATTGTGATACATATAAAGGATGGCATGATTTAGATTTCATTTAAAATCTTTAGCACTTTAAAATTTTTAATAAAATTATCATAAACAAATTACCATTAAGTCACTACACCTGTGGAAAAATAAACTTCAAATTAGTAATTTTTTTTAATAATTTGTTTACAACAAAATGTTTGTGTAAATAGAGTCAGTAGACCAGCACTATTAGAACTCCTGTTGGGATTTGGCTAAAATTCTAAATTAACATCAAGTGATAATTGGTTCTCAGGCAATAAATAAACTATCAACAAGCACGTGGCCTGGGATCAGAACTGTATAAATAGACACTGGCCATAAATTGCCACCAGAATCCATGGTTGAAATCTTGAAATGTCTAGCTAAGGATGACAATGTTTTGCTGCCACTCCAGGATGGTGAGTCTCCTGCCATTCTATCTGCCTGATAATGTGATCACTTTGTGGATGAAAATTCTCCAGCAACAACCCACCACCACAAGAAGAAGAAAACACTGGAACTTGTCCAGAAAAGAAGGTCACCATGCCTGAAGCCTAAAGTGCCTACATCAGCAGTGCAATGAAGAAATCAGAGATCCAAATCCCTTTTAATCTTTAAATTCTTAATATTTAAAGGCTAGCTAAATATGAAAAGGTAAGAAACAATTGAACGTTCAAACTAATGTTAACTCTAGTCTAAGTGGTGTCTTAAATTAATTGACCTTTTATATAAGTTGCCTACCTACACTCGTAATTTCTACTTTATTTAAATGGACTCGTCTAATTCTTAATTCTCTATCATTGTGATTATGCCTACATCTTTATTCTATACTATTTTCAAAATGTATAATATATATACTATTGTATGCCAATGCTTTGAAACTTCGAGCACTCTGAATTCAGTAAACTTTAACGAAGATATGATTTTAAATATCTTCATTTAATTATCTTTTAAATAACGCCCGTCAATTAAGTAGTACGCTGTATTTTTATATTGGACTATTTCCATCATCTAATATGTGTGTTGAATGTCTTTAGAAAAGTTTAATTTTAGTTAAATATTCCAAATGCATTCAACTGTTAGTAATATCACAGCAAACAGGTTAGTATATGCACCAACTGTTAGTAATATCACAGCAAACAAATGTTAATAATATCACAGCAAACAGGTTAGTATATGCACTAACTGTTAGTAATATCACAGCAAACAGGTTAGTATATGCACAACGTTTCGAGAGGTATTTTTCTCCCCTCTTCTTCAGGTGTTGCTGGCCTGACCAGTGACAGTACTAGCATGGGATTCGAACCTGGGTCCTTAGATTCTTGATTATTGAAATTTAAGGTAACGCTCTAACCAACTGAGCCATCCTGCCAAAGGCAACAGTATGTAGTAATTTCATATACTTATCTATGAGGTTCCTCCTGATTTCTCCACTTTTTCCTCAGAGCAAAGTTGATTAGTGATTTCCATACATTATGTATAGTCACACTAGGTTGGCTTATGGGATTTTTTGCCATTGTCATGTGAGCAGCTTCTTTAAATTTTCTTCTTTGTACCTTTTCTTCTTTATCCAATATTTTTGTATTTTCCCAATTGAACGTATGTTCATTGGTCCATACATGGTCTGCTACCTTAGACACATCTGTTTTCTCTCTTCTAATCATTAGTTTATGTTCTTGCAAGTGCTTTTGAATGGGACGGCTGGTCTCACCAATATATGTTCTTCCACATTCACATGGTATTTCATAGATGCAGTTTTTTTTTGCAGCATTTCAAGTTTAGGCTTTGTAGATGTTAGAATTCCTCGTAGTGTGGTATGGCTCTGGAAAGCTGTTCTGATGTTATACTGATTGCAGATTTTCCTTAATTTGTCTGCTATTTTTGGAATGTATGGATACACTACAGTACCAATAATTGTCTTTTCTCTTGATGGTTCTTTTTGTTGTCTGTTTAATGTTTTCTTAATAACAGCTGATGGATAACCATTTTTCTTAAGAGTTTGTTCTATATAGATCTTTTCTTTTTCCAAATCACCAGTTTCTGAACAAACTTCTTTTGCTCTGTTCCACAGTGATAGTATAACTCCATGTTTTGTGTTTCTGGTGTGATTAGATGTATAGGCTAGGTATTTTCCTGTATGTGTAGGTTTTCTGTAAACTGTAGTTTTGATTTTGCCATGAGGAAGTCTTGTTACAAGAACATCTAAGAATGCCAATTTTTGTTCTTGTTCTGGTTCTATTGTAAATTTAATTGAAGGGGATATGTTGTTGATGTGTGTCCAGAAAGTTTGTAGCAATGCTTCACCATGTGGCCATACAACAAATGTATCATCCACATAGCGAAGCCAAACTTTAGGTGGATAAGGAGTAGATTTAAAGAAGCTGCTCACATGACAATGGCAAAAAATCCCATAAGCCAACCTAGTGTGACTATACATAATGTATGGAAATCACTAATCAACTTTGCTCTGAGGAAAAAGTGGAGAAATCAGGAGGAACCTCATAGAGAAGTATATGAAATTACTACATACTGTTGCCTTTGGCAGGATGGCTCAGTTGGTTAGAGCGTTACCTTAAATTTCAATAATCAAGAATCTAAGGACCCAGGTTCGAATCCCATGCTAGTACTGTCACTGGTCAGGCCAGCAACACCTGAAGAAGAGGGGAGAAAAATACCTCTCGAAACGTTGTGCATATACTAACCTGTTTGCTGTGATATTACTAACAGTTAGTGCATATACTAACCTGTTTGCTGTGATATTATTAACATTTGTTTGCTGTGATATTACTAACAGTTGGTGCATATACTAACCTGTTTGCTGTGATATTACTAACAGTTGAATGCATTTGGAATATTTAACTAAAATTAAACTTTTCTAAAGACATTCAACACACATATTAGATGATGGAAATAGTCCAATATAAAAATACAGCTAGAACACCATCATCACAAACCTTCAGAAAAACACTAAGTAGTACGCTGTTTCGAAATCCTATATTTATCAAATAACGATGAACTGCCATGCACTCATTGTTATTGATTATTTGTTTATTGTATAAATGTATAATGTAGTTTGCTTTTAAATTGATTTATAATTTTTAAATATTTGTCGTAATAAGTAATAGACTAGCCTTACGGACAGTTATAAATTATATTTATTAATATATTATTAAACCCCTCCAAATATACTTTTCCTCCCTTAATTAATTATTAAAGATATAGATTAAAGCATATTAAACAAGATTGATAATTTACTTTACCCTTAATATAGCATAAGTACAATGCTATTTTAAGAATTGGTTTCTATTATGTAAACCGATAGACACTATCCTGTTTAAATATAAATGTTGTATTGTTTATTGCATTGCGGATGTTTTTTATTAAGTACAATGTACTCGATGTTTTGCTGCATCTTTTAAAATGAGATCACAATTAACACGCCCCGTTATACTATTATTTCGGGTCTGTGCACTGGTGATGTCATTTGAGAAAGCCATCCCTGCTCCTCAACTCCAAATATTCATATCATTGGCAGCAATGTGTTCAGTCCTAGGGTAGTATACATTTGTTGCAAGAACCCACGAAAAATTTCCCATCCACAAGGGAGCTTTGTTATTAGTATTTTGCTAGTGCTATAACACATATTGACAGTCTAAAGCAGCCAATTCTTCCCTCATATCAGTTAAATGTTCAGTATTGGTCTGAAACTGCATCTTGGCTATTAGATTGAATCTACATCAGCGTGAGTTTATTTAAGTGCTCACACCTTAGATAAAAATGGTGATGAATAACCTATACGAGGGGGGGTAGTAAGATTACTTATAAAATATAAACCATAATGTTAAGATAGGATTTGGCATATCAATTATAGGCATAATCTGATCGCATATATACATGCTCACACGTTTATCTTAGTATGTAATGATGAGGTTGACATAGTATTTCAGTCTCATCCACCATGACGCCTGCTTATATTCACCCACACATTTGAAATTATGTTCTTTTGTTTATGTTTTGTCTTTATTAATTAATAAATATATTTAAAATTATACTGGTTTCATATGTATTTTTTCTAATCTAATTCCAATCCAATTAAATCTTATTTAGTATGTTATGAATGAGTGATATGCATTGACATTAAGTTATAAATATTATCTTCCATCATCACACTATCAGTTTATTTTAATCCTTTTAGTTAGTATTATGTTTAGTCAGCTCCTGAGTCTCATGTTTTTCCCTGTGTTAAGCCAGCTGCAAAGAAATTGAGACCGAGTATAACTTCAGAGATCTCATTTATAGGGTGTTGAATTACTGGCAAATGAGTTTAAGCTTGGTTGGATTCAGGACCTCACCATCCTACTCTGGTCAGCTTTGGTATATTTGCCTGGATTCCATTGTGTGAAATGTACAAACCTGACCATTACAATATCAACATTTCATTATATCTTAACAATGTAGTAACATCCAGTATTTTGTTATTAAAATATATATTTGCTAGCTTACCAAATGCAATTACTTTTAAAAAATCTTTAATTTTTTTTAAGTCTACATTGCCTGAATAAAATTTTATAGCTTATGTTTATTATAAAACATATTCATCATCAGCAACCATTATCAATCTATTGCAGGATAAAGGTCTCTCCAAGTTCAATCCATCTTTCCTGATCTCTAGCCTCTCTTCCACATAGCAGCCCTTTCTTCATGCATAACAGATGATGTCTTTTTCTAGGTCTTTTGCAATCTCTTGGAATCCAGTTTAATATTTCAATTGTTCATATATTATAATCTCTTCCTGCAATATGTCCACCCCAACTCCATTTTAGTCTTTGAATACTTTCAATTATACCTATTAACACCTGTTTGTTCCCTTACCCATGTATTGCATTTTCAATCTCTTCTAGTTATTCCCAACATGCTACTTTTTTGAGTAGTCTGAAATCTCTGTATTGCTCTTCTGTTAAATATTGAAGCTTCAGATTCATAAGTAAGGACTGGTAAACATATTGATTAAAATCATTTTAAACACATAGACATATTTCCTTTTAATATTATTTCTACCAAAAGCACTCTAACCAAGTTTAATTCTGAGATTAATTTCATCCATTATGTTTCCATCTATAGTAATAATCTAGCCAAGATATTTGTAGTTGTTAACTTCTTCCAACTCATCATTATCAATCTTTATTTTCATTTTTTGAGAAAATTCATTGAACATTGTTTTAGTCTTTTTAACATTTATCTTTAGTCCCACTTTCTTACTTTTATCTGATGACTCTTGCACCATTTAGTGAAGCTCTAAAGCATTTTTTTCAAAAACAACTCCATCATATCTAAAATTTAAATAGCTTAAATAATTTCCATTTACTTTTATTACTATAGCTTGCCATTTTAATCCAAAATACATCTTATAGCATTGCTGTAATGGAATCAACATGTTTTGCTTCCATTCCAATGTTAACCTTCCATTATCATTATATAATCTAATTGTTGCTGTACATTTTTATAAATATTTTTTAGAATATGACAATATTCTGTATCTATACCTTGATGATCCAATGCTTTATTCACTGAAGTAATGCTTATAGAATCAAATGCCTTTTCATAATCTACAAATTAAAAGCTTAATGGCAAATCATATTCATTGGCCCTTTCTATAATTTCTCTCAATACTTTGATATGATCTATTGTACTAAAACCAGTTTTAAATCCAGCTTTTTCTTTTGGTTGGTTGAAATCCAAAGTTCTCTGTAAACAAGATGTAATTATCTTGGAAAAATTTTGTATAAACAGATAAAAGACTGATAGGTGTGTAATTTCTAATATTTTCTTTATCACTTTTTTAAATACTGCCTTTTTTCCAATCATCTGGTACATTTTTATTATTTAGACATTTGGTATATAACTGCCAAAATATTTTCTATTTCTTCACTTGCTTCTTTTGGATATTGATTATAATTCCAACAGGATCTGGAGTTTTTCCCTTCTTCATAAATTTAATTGCATGTTTCACTTCTTAATTTAAAATCCTGGGTAATTCAAAAGATATAATGGTAATTCAAAAGATATAATAGTTGTGGGAGGTACTTGTTCTTTATTACTATATAATTCTTGACAGAATTCTTCTACACATTTCATGATGTCATCTCTCTTTTTAGTAATAGTTCCATCTTTTTTTCTTATTGCAGATATAAGTTTCCTATAGATACCAAAATGTTGTTTTACACTCTTGAAACTTTTATTTTCTTTTATAGCTTTCCTTGATAGTTCACAATTATACTTTTTTGTATAATTATCAACACTTTTCCCCACAATTTTACAAAATTCATGATATTCAATCTTTCTTAATGCATCATTTTTATATTTTTTCATATTCCTTGTTTACTTTATAGTCTCAGTAGAAATTTTATTGTTTAAATTGCTGCTTTTTTCTACAAGCTATCTTTGTTGCAGTTTTTTAAAGTATATCAGTTATTTTTCTATTAATTTCATTCAAATGTGAATCATGTTTAAAATCTAATATTTGATAAAAATTTACCAAGTTCTAATTGAAATTCTTTAGAATGTTTCTGAAGATTAGGCATATCAACTATAAATATAGTTTTTCTTAATAATTTTTGTCTCTCTAGTTTTGCACTAACAAGTATCTTACATCTCATTAATCGATGATCACTGCTTGTATTGAATTTATTAAGAACATTACAATCTTGAAATATATATTTCTGTTAGTCAAAATATAATTCAATTTTGCTGTACCTTCATTTGGATATTTCCAACTCGATTTCCTTTTAACATTGTTTCTCAAAAAAAGAATTCATAATATAAAAATTTTATTTTTCTGCAAACCCCACAAGTCTATGTCTTTTCTCATTTCTATTTCCATAACCAAATTTATATATAGCACTTTCATCTTTCAATTGTTTACAATTTTAGCTTTAAAGTCTCCCATAACAATTTTAAGATGTTGTTTGGTCAGATCAAAAGCCTTTTGTACATTCATATAAAAATTATCTACTATTTCATCACTATGTTAACTTGTTGGTGCATAAACCTTAATTATCTGCATTTGATATCTACAATTACATTGACTACAAATCTTGCTATTTAGAATGTGCAGCAATATGCCTTCTATCTCCACAATGTTGTTCTTCCAGTTTTTATTTATCATGAATCCTATTTCACTTGTACTTCCAATATTTGTGAATTTGTAGAAGAATATATGTTCATTTTTTTAAATCGACTCTTCATCTTTTCTGCTAACTTCACATAGTCCAATAATGTCCATTTAATATGAGACAGTTCTTTCAATTCTTGCAAATTTCCTTCATTTGAAAGTGATCTGCAATAAGTACCTAAATAAAAAGCATCAAATGGCAGCCTTGGTCCATAATCAGGAAATTTTTAGCACTCTCTGCCTTCAGCCACTAACTCCTGTCTTATCTGGTGACTTTACAACCTCCTGGGAATAAGGACCCTTATTTATTTTTGTCAGTCCTGATTGTAAATATTTATTTTTAAAAATTCATTCACACACCCATTCATTCTGCTTAGAAAGACCATAGTGTTTTTTGACCTTAAACTCAGAGATAAAAAGCCAATTTAGAAAAACCATGGTGTTTCTTGAACTTAAACTCAGAGATAAAAAGCCAATAAATTCACCATGCTGGCAAATGCATGTTGGTAAGTAACCCATCCATGTTGTATACTACATGAATAACAAAATAGTAATATCAGTTGCAATGACAGGAATGTATAGAGTGGACACTAAAAATTTGCCCTATTTGGTTCCTTTAAGGCCTTCAAGAGGAGTCAAAGAGTTTTTTTTAAGTTAACAACAAACTCATTTATGCAGCCGATGAATATGAAATGTATGAAATTTGTAGAAATGTATTACTTTTTTTGCTATATAGATATTTTATATAACAATAGTGAAAGCATTTTCAAATCCCTTGCAGATCACTTAATACATATATATATTGTAATAGGCACATACCCAAATCCCTTGCAGATCACTTAATACATATATATATTGTAATAGGCACATACCCCGTTACATTAATTTTTTTTTAAAAATTAGTCATGAAAAATAAAAGTTCGCAAATAAAAACTTTTTTAAGAATTAAAAATTGAAAGTTAAAAATCATCTAAACTCTAATATATAAAATCACACAGTTGAAAAATTATTAAAACTTTATTAAAAAAAAAAAGTATTTTAAAACTAAATTTTCAGTAAAGATTTAAAGATAAAAATATATCTTTAAGTTTGTACAATAAATTAATTAATTCTATTGTATAAAATGGAAATGATTATTTTAATTAGTAAAAGTAAACTAGCCCTTGGACATTCCAAAATGTAGAAGTAAAGGTCAGATAGGAGAGAAAAAACAATAGAAACTAATAGCCAATAAAAGAAATCCCTCAGGAAATGAACCTCAATGAAAAAATCATTATCGTCATGATGTAATGTCCACTGGATCCAAAAATCTACAATAAAAGGAAAGAGATGTGATAAAGAGGTGATATGTGTAAAGTTGGAGAGAGTTGGAGGAGAAGGGATTGAAAGATGCACTTTCAATTCCTTCAGTTGTTCTACAAAAATGAAACCTTATTTTCCCATATTGCGGACTCTAGGAAATCTGGGCCTGGCAATTAAATACCAGCTACAATAAAGAACCAATGGCTAACTGCACACTGATCTCCTCATGACTTTGTGGGAATTAACACCTTCCAAATTACAAACAATTAGAAACTATGGACTTTTTCTAAAAACAGTAAGAACTATATAGTTAATGAACATTTTCAAAACAGTAAGAACTTTGATTCCAAAAACTTCTCAATATTTAAATAGAAGTAGCATTTCCTATCTGACTACATTTTTTATTAATTATTTTATTGAATGTGTTATTTGTTTGTTAAATCATTTCCATTAATTTATTTTTCATTCTTTTAAGTTTTTGTTATGATTTTTTTTTTGTTAAACAACTTTTAAAAAAAAAATGTTAAATTTAAGTTTGGCATGAATGGCTGCATAGATTCGTAAAGTTATGTTAGTTTAAGGGAGAGTAAATCTTAGGTTATTTGTTTTGTGGTTAAATTGGGTCAATGGATTGGATATATCGGTGTAATTAGTAAATGTAGTATAAAGTCTGCTATTTTCAGGATCACCCTATATGCCACACTTGGGTGAAATAGGCCTTTCTTATTGGCCAACAGAGACCGACAGTATTCCCTGCTCCTTGGATCATCCCCTTTTAGCCTATGGAATGGGATAGTAAGATGGAAAATGCAGTCCTTTCCTATGGAGTTTTTTTTATTGTTCTTCTCATCAGACAGATGTAGTATTCCTGTTCTAGATGAAAGTCAATGTCTTCTTTAACCATGCTGTTCAGATGTATATTCCTGACAGTATGATAATTGTGCTGTCATATTCATGCTGCATTGAATACATCGATGTATCAGATGGATTGACATTAGTTTGACTGTGAACTTTTGGCCTAAGGTTAAATAAGGGATAGAATATTTTCTTTTCAAATGCAATCTATGTAGTCTATTCATATTCGACACTTTAATAAAATATTCTGTGCAAACTTTCAAAATAAAATAAAAACAGTTAAATTGTGAATTAAAATCTAAGGTAAAGTTTTAAAGCTTTATAAAAAAAATAATTAAAGTAAACATACTAAATTAATTTTAAATTTATATATGTTTAATAAATGTTTGTGTGTGTTATTACTGGCAGTGGCTTCTTTTATTTATTTATTTTAATTGAAATATTATTAGATAAGAATTTATATTTTATAAATCTCTGTGTCTCACTGAGCTAGTGGCATTGGGCTGACAGTCGGAATAAAATATATATAAAAAAAAAATTTTTTTTAACTTACCTGTATGCCTGCTCTATAAATTTTCTAGGTTCAAGTAACCTAGTGGCATCCTGTAGAGCAGATATGGTAAGACTGGAATTTCCACTTAACTTTCCGACCATTATAATATATATATATATTAAATTACTACAATTAATACTATTAATTCTAACTTTTTTAGCCCTTACATATTTGACATCCACTTTTAAAACATTAATATTGAATAAAAATTATGGACGTTATATGAGAATTTGGTTCAGCTAGAAAATTTTTTATTTATTTCTTCTTTATTTATGAATTTGATCAATGTGCGGCAGAACAGATTTTAAGAATATGTATATTAAATCACAAATTAAAGTTTTATTATATATATAACATTTATTAATTTTTGGTGTTTTATATAATAATTTTAAATTGTTACCAATCGTTTTGATTAATAATAAATACTTCTATAAACTTATTATTAAAAAGACTTTAATAAATAGAGACTTATAAAAGAATAAAGTAAATAAAAATGACAAATCTATAAACAAATTCAATCTTTAAAAATTGTACTTTATTTACTGTAGAAAATTTAAATTTAATTCCAAATATAAATAAGCATATTGTTAAAGAGACTAATTTATTAAAATATATATAAAAGAAGCTATTTCCATTAGCAGTTTCATGAAATTAATAAAAGTGCTCTGATAAAAATACATGAAGCAAAGAATAGTACTTGATTATTTATATTGCTTCAAATAATAATATCATAGCAATCATTATGGTAAATGTTTTAACTGAGGATAGTTGTACTAATGTTAGCAAAACCCATGTCACTATAAAAAATATACTATTACATTTTTGTCATTGACCACTTCATTGGTGATTATTACTAATCATTTGTTTATATCTGGGCTAGAAATAATTTCTACTTTAACAAACATTGAAATATTTATCTGAGATAATTACTGTTAAAGTTGTGAGAGTAGAAAATAAGCTAATAATTAGATATTAAAAAATACTGAACAAGTGATGACGATACATGTAAGAAATTAAAACTTGAGCCGAGTAATAAATGCTGAATCAGCATAAAATTCTCATCTTAGAAATCATTTATCTTTTTTCAGAAGTATTTATTTATAGGTTTCGAGAGTGTGTGGTAAAATGTAGATTTTAATTAAATACTTCAAAAAATATATATTATAAATGTATTGATAATTGAAATTAACATAAACGGATTATATATGTATATAATATTTATAATAAGGTTAATAAATAATAATAACATACCTCCAAACCATAGAAATGTCATTCCTTTAATTGGTAAAAGATCTTTATTAATTTGAAAATTTTCTTTACACTTGTCTCCCATTTTACCTAAAATGAAATAAACGAACAAATATTAGTGATATCAAATTTTGAAATGGAAATACACTTAATATTTTAATCTTATTTTTTATTTTATAAATAGCCAAATTTAGAACTAAGACAAATTTTATCAAAAACTTCAGAGAGGGTTAATTTTTTTTGTTTTACACAATTATTACATAGCCATAAGAGCATATTTTAATTACTGTAATTTGTTGTTAATAGTAACATATATTTAATTTCATTACTATATTTTTATAAGAAAAAACTAATAATGATAATTTAAAACTCTTCTACATAGAATGTGGTTTGGATAATGGCTTCAAAAAAATTTTTTTTTTTTTCATTCTGCTGCCGTATTAAAAAATTAAATATATTTTTGTTTTACCATTTATTGTTCTTCTATATGTGTAATGAATGCTCTTATAAAAAAAACAATATCCTACTTTTTAAAAATTAATTAATTCCTTATATGAAATATAAAAAATCCAAAAAATGTGATATTCAAGACAAATATGATATTTTTATTTGTTTAAAAAAATTATATTTTACAACAAGACTAAAACAATAACTGCTAAAGAACTGCAAAAGTAAATAAATCGATTTTTTAATTTGGTTACTTTATATTTTTTATATTACATTAAATAAATACAAGAACTAATAATAATATTGTATATCTTTATATGATAATAATATTTAAAACAGATGGAAAACATCTGATAAATCATTTGAATAACGATATGAAAATTCAAATGACTTTTTTTATTTAACCTCAACATTCATTTAAATTTGGACAGAGATCTGGGGATACTAATACTAATGGAATTACTCCTCAAATTTTTTTTTTTAAATATAGTTGAGATATGTTAGCTTCAAATCTATTAGGTTTGTAAAAAATATTGGATCCATAAAGTTCGGCTACTGAATATTAGAAATTTCTTTTAAGAGCCAATTTATAAAAAAGAAGAAAAAAACTGCTATATTACTGTGGAGTATTCTTATAAATTGTAGAAAGTTTAGAGATATACTTTCATGAATGTGTAAACAGGTTGCTTCAAAACATATTATAAGACTTGTAAAAGGTTTATAAAATCAAAAAAGTGAAAAAAAGAAAAGCTGTAATCTAGGAATGATATTAGCTTTAAAATTATAACAAATTTTTAGAGACATTGAACCCATAATAAAACACTGAATTTATAACATCTTGATTTTAGATATAATTGGAATTTGTACCCATTTGCTTTCTGATTTTTTAAAACTACCATAAATTTTTAAAATCAATTATCCATACATGACATCTATTTAATAATATCCTAAAAGTGCAAATTTGGAATCACAATAGTTGCTAATAAAGATAAACTTTAAATAGAGAAGATAAATAATATTAAAATGATTATTATTTGCAAATAAGAGGTAACTGTTTTTATTTAAAAAATTGTGAGAATGTTTAAAATTTTCTAGTTGTTCATTCCAATATTATTTATATTAGTGGTGAGGTTATGAGAAAAACAGTTATCAAAAAATATAAGATGCTTGAACTGCCTTCACCTTTGTTTTTAATTTTTAGAGTAGTGGTTTAGGAATAGTTTGCAAGCAGGTTCAATATAATGTGAAGGTGGTGTTTTAATTTGATTCACTTTTAAGAAAGAGCCTGAATCTCATCATCATGGTTTCTAAGTTAGCTATTTGTTATTTTAAAAGATGATTTACAGAAATTTAAGTCTTGTGTTTATATACAGAAGTTTTTAATATTTTGAGTGTAACTTATAAACAACTTTTTACATAATTCATTTGACAAATTATCTCTTTTCTTTGCAATTGTAATTTTAGACACATAAATGTTCAGACAGTTATAAAGAAAAGGTAGATGTATGTTTATGATCACAACAATATCCTCAGCATGAATAAAGACAGTTTTTGAAACTACATAGTCTATCTTTTTTTTTATAAATATTTATATGTCTAAAAAAAATTTTACTAAGAAATTTTTAAGAATTCTGGTGCTTTATTTGATAAGTTTGAGAAAAAACTCTTTAAAAACAGTTAGCTTGTATGATTAAACTACACAGCTCAAAATAAATATCTAAGTAGCTTGTTGAAAAGAAGACTGAACTTGAAAGTTGAAATGCAGCACAGACTTTTAAGTCCTGCTAGATTTAACAAATTTAGTATAAGGTATTTTATCATATTGGTATAACTATTTCAATTTAGTTAAGTATATGTAAAGCTAGAATTTCCTATCAACTATAATATAAAAATTATGATAAAAAATATTTAAGGATGTACAGTTACTTTTAAAACTACTGTGCCAAAATTATTAGACCAATCATTATATGACTTAGTTGCTAAATGTGATGTCATTATACCTTTTATTTAAGGGCACACATTTGTTGAATAAGAATATGAAATGAATAAATAATAACAAACTTCTTAGGAAAATATTTTATGATAAACTTGAATATTGTTTTTTTTTTAAGAAATGACAGGTTTTCCTGAAGCTATAAATATTATCTTAAAGACTTTCTAAAAATGTCAAATATTCATTGCTTTGACTGGGAGTATAACTGAGTTTAGAACACACTAGAGAAATACTGTTAAGTAATGTGACTTTGTGAAAATGAAGTTTTCTGCAGAAAAAGTTAAAAGACTGAATGCATGTGTCAAACAAATTAAAATACCATCATATTTGTGAATTATTTGATTGGTTTATATAGGTGTCTTATAATTCACTTTTAATTTTTTAATTTTTTTTATTTATTCTTTTCTCAGAATCTCTAGTGATATTTCTGATAATCTTTAATAATTTTGATATATATATATTGTAACAGTAGCTGGGTTCAAACCCTGTTACAAGAAAGTTACCCAATATTCCCTAAATGCTTAGATCAGCATGAGTCTAATGAATTGGATTCAGCTGCGAGTATAAAATATAAAGAATGAGATATATGTCTAAGAGAGAAAGTTTGAAAGTTTGTTTTTTTTTAATTAAAAAAAAAAAAAAAAGAGAAAAATATTTATAGTTATTTGTTTTAAAATAAATTTATGAAAATATGTTAATAAATTGTGGAAATACAGTTATATGCAAATATATAAATTTTCTTCTTGTATTATTAATTTATTTCAAATGTATACTTTTCTGTTGTCTTATTGTATATCACATTTTAATGAGAGTAATGAAATAACTTTTAGGTATGTATACCTTGAGGCAATTTTGTCTTTTGTTACCTTACTTAGCCACTCAAGATTCCAAGGAATCAAAAGTAAATGCACAGCAGAAAAAGAAAAATGTTAAAATCATGCCTAAGATATAGAGATCGAGATATTGATAAACTATTTTGGGAAACAAAAGGAATTGGAGGAATGAGGAGTTAGAAAGACAAATTAGAACAAGCAAGAGTGGTTTTTGGAACTGAAATAAAATATTAATATTTTCTTATTGCTAAATTGACTGGTATTATAAAATGGATTCAGATATAGTAACTCAGACCATCATGACAATTAGAATGCAGGAGTAGAAAAATACATGTAAAGGCCACCATCCTTTGCTCTGAATATGTAGCTGATACTGTTAATTGCTTGCCCTCCAAGAACCATAGATACCTCATTGATATGCCACTAAAACAATCCAGAAAGAAAGAAAATATCAAATTGTGAACACTCAGAATGCCTCCAGTAAGTCATCATTATATCTTAGATCCAAGTAATACCACAAAATGGACGTTCATGCAAACTTTTTGCTATTAGCAAAAAAATTTTGTTTTATTCTTCGACAGTAAAAGAATACATAAACTTCAGTTGGATTGTCAAAATCAATCTTACATGGAAATAAAGTTAACCATATAAAAATCCCAGGTACTTCAAGGTAACTATAACTAGTTTTTACTATCTTAAAAGAACTGAAAATTGCCTATCGTTACTCTCCACAGGTTCAGTCATTTGTGTAAAATTATATATTTTAATTTAAAATAAATAAATGCTTTCCCACACATGTGCTTAATTATATGTTCTTTTATAATTCATTAATTCTTTTTTTGTGTGTTTTATGTTATCATTGATATATAAATTATATATTTTTTTCTTTCTCCATATTTAATTAGCCGTAGTAATAAAATTATATACTTACATTAAAACTAATTGTCTCTCATTAATGAACATACTTATTGCTTATATCTGCCTAGTTTTCTTCCTGGCAGAATATCAGAATGAATGAGAAGTACGCTTTTCAGAATAAGCAATTCTATTACATGTAATTTTAAAATTATAAACCATAGATTTGATAAAGAAATAGATTGTGTATAGAGAGAATAATTGTGTAGAAAGAGGGAGTTCAACATTAGATAATTTTAAATAACATGCAATCTAATGTAAGGGGTATAGAAAAGAAACCGTTACTAATACGTAAGTTTAAATATACGCGTCTTAAGTTGAGAAGTATATAAAGCAGGGAAGGCTTGTTTCAACTATGCAAATTTAGCCATTACCTTCGTTCATCCTTGTTACCTCCTAGCCCAGAGATTTGAGCTAGCTGAAAGGGCTAGGCACCTAATTAGCAATAGTTGCAACATTTCTTAAAAGAGAAAAGTATAATTCTTATCATCTTAGTAAGATTGGAACTTGGGGTCAGTTTATTAATTGGTGCTCATAAATATACTTTTTCCGAAGAAATTGTTGTTTGTCTTTTTAAATGAAATAATGGCCACTAAGTAGATTTTTTAAATATTTTTTTAAACATACATCCTGATATAGATACATACATTTTATTTCTTAAGATATATTTAAGAAAGGGGATTTGCATTCGAACCCAATACAGTGGATAGTAGTCAAATTCTATCTGCAGGTGTTATGGTGACTATACAGCCATAGTTTTGTGTTTACTACCTTATGTGGACAATCGTTTCAAATTTTTTTACAGACATATATATATAACAACATAATTAATACTGGGGTTGCCTATTAAAATGCGCCCAACATGGGGCTATGAAAGTAGAAGAATGGCAGGTTGTGAAGAAAATTTTTTGTGTGTGTTGTTATAGTTGTTAATTATTTTGGCTCATTGTAGTAAAGCACTAGATAGGATTAGAGGTTCAACAATAGGGCAGGTGACAGTCAGCATAGTACTTTGTGAGCTGGTGTCGTGAGCCTAGCATAAAAAAAAACAATAATCGATAGATTATGTTATTATTTGATTCAGAGTTCATTTTTCTTAGATATTTCATAAAAATAGAAGTAGAAATAAAAGTAGATGAAAACCCATTCAGGAAAAAAGGAAGAGAAAATGAACAAGGATATTACAGTTAAAGCAGAGGATACCAATATGATGGATATTATGAGAAAGTTGCAGGAGATGGAAAAAAGAATGGAATTAAGATTTAAGAAAATGAGAGAAAAAGATGATATGTTATTAGAAATCCAAAAAAAGCATGAGGTTAGAATACTAGCAATAAAAAAGAAACCTTACGAGCAGACAGGGGAAGGCAAAGGGAAAGAAAACTCAAATTGAAGAGAGGATGACCTAGAGGAAGGGCAAATGAAAGCTAAGATAAAAAATAAAGGAGTAAGGGAAAAAAGACCAAATAAAACCAAATAGTATAGTAGAAGATAGGGAGGCTACAGTGACATGCTCAATATTGCAGTCACAGGTAAACCAATTCCCGAAGATTAGAGTATTCACCGGGCAAATGGGTGAGGCACCAATTGAAAATTTAAAAAGCTTAGAAAAATATTTTACCTTTAATGTATGTGGAAGTAAGCATGGACAAAGGATGTATGAAAGATATTTTACCATTAACGTATATGGAAGTAAGCGTGGTCAAAGATATATGTATGGGGGAAAAAGAAGAGAGATCGTGGGATTTTTTTATAGATATTATTATTTTAGACCTCAAAATAAGTATACCTCATTTTGAAGTCTTTCCAACAGGGGGAATTGTAACAGTAGCCAGGTTCAAACCCTGTTACAAGAAAGTTACCTAATATTTCCTAACTGCTTAGATCAGCATGAGTCTAATAAATTGGATTCAGCTGCAAGTATAAAATATAAAAAATGAGATATATATGTCTAAGAGAGAAAGTTTGAAAGTTTTTTTTAATTAAAAAAAAAGAAAGAGAAAGATATTTATAGTTATTTGTTTTACAATAAATTCATGAAAATATGTTAATAAATTGTGGGAATACAGTTATATGCAAATATATAAATTTTCTTCTTGTACTATTAATATTATTTCAAATGTATACTTTTCTGTTGTCTTATTGTACATCACATTTTAATGAGAATAATAGTATGTATACCTTGAGGCAATTTTGTCTTTTGTTACCTTACTTAGCCACTCAAGATTCCAAGGAATCAAAAGTAAATGCACAGCAGAAAAAGAAAAATGTTAAAATCATGCCTAAGATATAGAGATCGAGATATTGATAAACTATTTTGGAAAACAAAAGGAATTGGAGGAATGAGGAGTTAGAAAGACAAATTAGAACAAGCAAGAGTGGTTTTTTGAACTGAAATAAAATATTAATATTTTCTTATTGCTAAATTGACTGGTATTATAAAATGGATTCAGATATAGTAACTCAGACCATCATATTTAGAATGCAGGAGTGGAAAAATATGTGTAAGGCCGCCATCCTTCACTCTGAATATGTAACTGTTACTATTAATTGCTTGCCCTCCAAGAACCATGGATACCTCATCGATATGCCACTAAAACAATCCAGAAAGAAAGAAAATATCAAATTGTGAACACTCAGAACGCCTCCAGTAAGTCATCATTATTTCTTAGATCCAAGTAATACCACAAAATGGATGTTCATGCAAACTTTTTGCTATTAGCAAAAAAATTTTGTTTTATTCTTCGACAGTAAAAGAATACATAAACTTCAGTTGGATTGTCAAAATCAATCTTACGTGGAAATAAAGTTAACCATATTAAAAATCCCAGGTACTTCAAGGTAACTATAACTAGTTTTTACTATCTTAAAAGAACTGAAAATTGCCTATCGTTACTCTCTACAGGTTCAGTCATTTGTGTAAAATTATATATTTTAATTTAAAATGTATAAATGCTTTCCCACACATGTGCTTAATTATATGTTCTTTTATAATTCATTAATTCTTTTTTGTGTGTGTTTTATGTTATCATTGATATATAAGTTATATATTTTTTCTTTCTCCATATTTAATTAGCCATAGTAATAAAATTATATACTTACATTAAAACTAATTGTCTCTCATTAATGAACATACTTATTGCTTATATCTGCCTAGTTTTCTTCCTGGCAGAATATCAGAATGAATGAGAAGTACGCTTTTCAGAATAAGCAATTCTATTACATGTAATTTTAAAATTATAAACCATAGATTTGATAAAGAAATAGATTGCGTATAGAGAGAATAATTGTGTAGAAAGAGGGAGTTCAACATTAGCTAATTTTAAATAACATGCAATCTAATGTAAGAGGTATAGAAAAGAAACCGTTACTAATACGTAAGTTTAAATATACGTGTCTTAAGTTGAGAAGTATATAAAGCAGGGAAAGCTTGTTTCAACTACGCAAATTTAGCCATTACCTCGGTTCATCCTCATGGGTATTGTTACTTCCTAGCCCTGAGATTTGAGCTAGCTGAAAGGGCCGGGCACCTAATTAGTGATAGTTTTAAGATTTCCTAAAAGGGAAAAGTATAATTCTTACAGTCTTAGTAAGATTGGCACTTTGGGTCAGTTTATTAATTGGTGCTCATAAATATACTTTTTCTGAAAAAATTGTTGTTTGTCTTTTTAAATGAAATAATGGCCACTAAGTAGAGTTTTTTTTTTAATATTTTTTTAAACATACATCCTGATATAGGATACATACATTTTATTTCTTAAGATATATTTCAGAAAGGGGATTTGCATTTGAACCCAATACGGTGGATAGTAGTCAAATTCTATCTGCAGGTATTATGGTGACTATACAGCCATAGTTTTGTGTTTACTACCTTACGTGGTCAACCAATTCAATTTTTTTTACAGACATATATATAAACAACATAATTAAAACTGGGGTTGCCTGTTAATATATATATATATATATAACAACCAGTAACCACCTAAACATTCACAGTAAAAATAGTAATCAATATCTCTCACCACTGTCAAGGCAACCTTCACACCTTTTAATAGCAAGAATGGAAATCCATTCTTACTAATGGTCCATTGAATATATATGGACACTTAAAGGTTGCAGTTTGACTACATTCTGTAGTCAAGTTGCAATCTTTAAATGTCCATATGTATTCAATGGACCATTAGTAAGAATGGATTTCCACTACATTCTGTAGTCAAGTTGCAATCTTTAAGTGTCCATATATATTCAATGGACAATTAGTAAGAATGGATTTCCATTCTTGCTATTAAAAGGTGTGAAGGTTGCCTTGACAGTGGTGAGAGATATTGATTACTATTTTTACTGTGAATGTTTAGGTGGTTACTGGTTGGTATCTAATTACATCATTATCCCATTTAGCTTTAAGCACTATTTCACATATATATAAAACATATTTTGCGGGTTCTTCTGTGTTAAAAACTTTTAATATTAATATACTGACGTTTCGATTTATATATATATATAGTGTGGAATAAAATTAGTCTTCATATACATGACAAAGAATTGACATGCACTATCCATCAATAAAGATTTTAAAAGCATAGGTAGTACAGCTAATGTCAAGCATTGGTGGTGGAGAGGTCAACAACGGAAGCTTTACAAGCAGTTGTCCCAGGTTAGCGGGTTCTCTTCCTGGCTGATGCTATGACACATGAGGAAAATAAAGCATAGGTAGTACAGCTATGTCTAGAGATTATTATTTAAATAAACCAATTTTTATTGATCATGTAAAATTAGGTTTGAATATGAGACTAATTTTTAATTGGCAAATTACTTGCACAAGTTCAATTTATATATAACAGGGAAGATAAAGTTTCTCATTTTTAACTATCTGCAACACTGAATCTTATTACTTTAAATATTCAGTGTTGCAGGTAGTTAAAAATGAAAAACATTTTCTTCCCTTCGATATATAAACTGAATTTGTACACATAATTTGCCAAATCAGGTTTATATTAGATTCAAGCCCTAATTTAGGCATGACCAATTAAAGTTGGTTTATTTAAAAAAAGATCTAAGCCTAGATGATCTAACTATGCTTTTAAAAACATTTATTGATGTTGAAGTGCATGTGAATGCTACAACGCATGTGTGAAAACTAATTTCCTTCCACAATAGTATATATATAATATTGCAATATTATTAATTATTACATATACAAATAAACGCATATAACTGAAATACATTTTAGCCTTATTCGAAATTTTCAGCTTCCAGAAAACATTTGATTAAAGCAGCTGCATCAATAAAGTTTTTTAATAATATATATTACAAAAGATATATAAAATTTTAAAGGAGTAAACAAATATAATTAAAATAAATGGAAAAAAAGGAAAATGTTTTAAATATATGTATTTATAACTGTAGATAAGTTTAAAATTCACAAGGAATTACAGCTATTTAATTATTTTTTGTGCAATTTTTAAGAAGTCTAGTGAACAGATTGGAAACTTAAAGATAAGTACCTTTTTCCAATTTTTATTTTATTTTCTTCATAAATTTTGTTATTATTTATTTATTAGTGCAACATATACACGCTTCTGTTTAGAAATTAGTTTGGACATAGCTTTCAATGGGAGTATCAGTTGTTTCCGTTTGAATTGCACATCCATATATATATATTAATTGCTTTTATGTTAATATTTATTATAGGTGACTAATAACAGATAATCAACATATAGAATTACTGATGATCATGTCTTTTGTTTAATTAGTGTATAATAGAAATCGCATTAAAAATACAAAAATATCTTTATTATATAAAAGTCAAAATCCATTGCATTAAGAACATTGTCTAAAACTCAATTAAAACGCCATCTGATAAAATCTTAAGTCTAATACATAAGTTCACTCGTATTAGCAAATTAAAAAGCTAACTGTCCAATATTAATCGGTAAATATCTATTTACCTATTATTAAACCAAATAAAATAAGAAAAGTGGAAAAGGGTTCAACCCCTTAATTAATACCATCATTTGGAAAGTTCGATGATTAATATTTTAATCTTTTACAAATGTTTTTTTTTTATTATTATTAAAGAGATGTTAAAGAAATTTTGTCATGTACAGGGGCGTTTTACTTTATGCATTAAAACATGTTATTTAGGCATCATTATAATAATAATTTGAAAACAGATTAACCTAGATTCTTAAGTTATAGTTTTTTATACTATTGTGATAGTATAAATTATACAGAATATCCACCCACCACCACTCCCTACACACACAAACAAATTTTAATTGTCAGGCAACCAAAAATGAATCAAAATATTAGTGATAAAATGTATCATTCTTAATTTAAACCCAGACTTTATAACATCCTTTATTCATTCACTCCATCGTATACAACCGATGAACACTGCCACATACATGTGAAAAAGATAAATTATCTCCAATATATATATATATTATTTCATGCTGAAACAGCCCTCAGCAGTTGGTCCAGATCATCATCTCCCATATATATATATATGATAAATGCTTGGTTTATATTAAGATGGCAAATCTTCAAATGATATAGGACAGGCCTCAGTCAGTCTCTAATCTCCAACTCTTCAACCATCCATATCATTAAAAATCAGATGATAGTGTGTTCAAAGACCTTGTTTGGCAATTTTTGTTGTCAAGCCATGTTGACTATAAGTCATTCTGATCCCTCATATGTAGGACCTTAAGCCCATTTAAATACACAGAAGAGGGATGGGTAAAATACAATTTCAATATGTAATACCTAAGTACAAGTCTAGCATATATACTTTAAACTAGATGTAACCAGAGGGGAGTTGAACCCAGACTTTCATTCTCCCTTTAATCATCCACTCCATATTATAAAACCGATGCACAGTACCACATACATGTGAAAAAAAAACGAAATACGTATATTGGAGATCGTTTATCTTTTTCACATGTATGTGGTAATGTGCATCGTTTGTATAAGATGGAATGGATGACTAAAGGGAGCTTGAAAGTCTGGGTTCAAATCCCCTCTGATTACATATATCTTAAAGTATATATCCTATACTTGTGTTTAAGTATAACCTTAATTTATTATTATTTTAACATTAATTTGAACTGAATTCATTTTTATAAACAATAGAAGAAAAAAAGAATGTTTAAAATTCCAAGGATATTTATAAGAAACTGTCAATAAATAAATATATTTGGTTTTAAACGGAAATTACGTAATTTACTAGCAAAATTAATTGCGATTTAAATACATGAATGAGACTTTTGATTTATATCTGTCTATTCGTGAATTTTATTTTAGAGATATCGTTATATTAGTTAAGATTTGGAACAATCTTTCTTTTCTCTTTTTCTATTCAAATTTTAAAATCAATTAAGTAATAATTCATATTTTTATAACCCTAGCAAAATAAATAAATGAAAACAGTCATTTTATTAAGCTAAAGTATTTTGACTATTATAAATTTCCACCAGATGTAAAAATATCACTTTTGAAGTGATTTATCTTCGTTATGAGTTTTCAAATTTTCAGTAGTACATTTTCGTGCAAATAAGAGAATAAGCATTGTGTCCGAGTCCTTTTTTTATCGGCAATCTTTCTGGGTATTATAAATCATTTCTACATTTATTTAAAACGTTCATTCTATCTCCAATTCTTAAAACGTATGAATAAAGGCGTTCGAAACATATCAATAATCCCCAAGATACATTTCATGTTAAACCTGCATTTTTGGTTAAAACCAGGTCACAATTTTCTACACATGATTTTATCATTTGTTTAGAATTCATTAATACCAATCTTGTATAATTTGATTTACAAACGTCAATTTTTTTTGCACACACAACTTTGATATCAGCCACTTCAATGAAATATATTAATAATTATTACTAATCACTCCTCCCCCCTAGAGTTTATTATCTTTAATTGATGTTTAAAGATTTTATCTGGGCTACTATAATCTTTAATTTAAAAAAAAATAGTAATAATTATTCGTTTATTTATTTGAAGGGGATGATATCAAATTTGTGAGTGCAGAAAGCTTGATAATAGTATAGATCTTTTTTGATTAACTAAATGCAATTTTTTTATATAGCTAATAGTTAGTACATCTTTCTATCATGCTCACAATCTGAGTTGAATTTATACTCATCTGAATATGACAGGAACATTTTTCGGGTTCGAAACAGGTTTAGAATTTTTTTTTCATATAGAAAGCTTAAGTTATTTTTCATTAGATGTTATAACTATGCTAGAAAACTTTTAAAAAGCTTCTCATTTGAAATTTAAAACTTCATAACACAATGTCTTTTTTTTTGCTATTTTTACATAGGGTTGTTAGGACAATTTTTGATATATATAGAGACTATTTAAAACCATTGCATCATTTTTTAAAAAGAACTTTATAACCAATTTTTAAACTTTGTTTAATCTGATAATAATATTATATAACTTTCTTAAATAATTACAGCTTTTGAAAGTTACTGTAGTATTAACTTTCTAGCCAAAGCACAAAAAAGCCTACAGGTATCATAAAACTGAAGTCTCTAAATTGGATAAACACTGAACTAGGGCCAGATCTATAGAATAAGTTGATTTAAGTTCAAATCAATAGATTTATTTACATTTCAGGGTATTACCTTGAATAGTATAAAGGTGGCTGGTAGATGCAAAAATACCTTAGTTCCAGTTTTAAATTCTAGTCCTCACTAATGGAGGATAAAGCCAAAAACTGGTCTTGGGTTGGGATAATGTAACACTTTGCCTAGTAGTGAACTATTAATAATTCATAATGGCTTTAAATTAGGTTGACAAAAGTTGTCTTTGGTTTATTCAGTATTTTTTTGTATATGCTTTAAAATACAAAATCTAAATATCATTTTATATGAATTTAGTATTCAATAAATATAATAAAATTATGTGCATTGAACTTAATGAAGACTATAGTAAATTTTATTTTTATTTGAATATAAAACAACATATTAAATTAATAAATAAAACATCCTAATACATTATCCAAAATATTTTCAAATAGATAAACTATTTTGAAACTTCATATAGAAAATTACAATTTAAATTCTATTTAATTCTAATGTTTCAAAATTTTATAGAAACCAGAAAGCCCAGATAATAATTTTATTTGTATCAAAGCAAAAATGCTAAAGTAAAACAGTAATGACTATTCTGAAATTTTGTACATTATATATTTACATTAACCAATTTTGAGGTTCAAAATGTAAATCATTGTTATAATAAATAAATGAAAAAGATAGAAATGGATATTAATTATTATTCAGACTGGATTTATTTAACAGAGAAACAATATTGACCTACTTCTTATTCACTCTCTTTTTTTATTCTACATATGCATACTACTTGAATTATTAAATTATTCATTTAATTATAGTTGAATATTTCCAATATTTATCAAGCTTATGTACCATCACTTTACTGAGACATACTTGAATCAATATGTTAAAATTCATGTTACATCATTGCAATGCTAGAATAAATTGGGTTGAAAGAACAGAAAATGGTGGCAAACTAGTTCTGATAATAATTGAACTTGATCATGGTAATCTATTTCCTAATTATTCTACTTGTCTTTGCATACACATAAGTAAAAAAATGATATTTTATTCAATCATAATTTTAAATGATCTAAAAATTATTATGCTATTGCTATATAACTATTTCTTAAAATCTCTCAAAAGATGTCACCACATTCATTAAAGTATTTAACAGGTAATTGAAATGTATTAAATAATAATAATAATAATATTAATAATAATAATAATAATAATAATAATAATAATAATAATAATAATAATAATAATAATAATAATAATAATAATAATAATAATAATAATAATAATAATAATAATAATAATAATAATAATAATGTTAAATGCTTTCATCAACTATGCATTAAGAAGGAAAAAACACAATTGTTTGTTCAACCACAATTGGATCACTTTTATTTAACTTCAAATAAAAGCATGATAGGTCCAGAAATTAATTAAAACAATCCCTATTTTTATAACAAAAAAAATTGATTTAATTAATTTTTAGGAATTGAATTAATTAATTTCTGAACCTCATGCTTTTATTTCAAATTAAATTTAAAAATGTTAATTGTGGTTAAACAAACAATTATGTTTTTTTCTTTTTAGTGCATGGTTGATAAAAGCATTGGTAGTGTTCTGTTCTATCATGTCAACCACTTGATGGCACTATTTCTAGCTATATTGCTAGAAATATGCCATTTATACAGCTGCAGCCAAGCTAGTGGCTTTCTTTCTATGATAAAACACAGGAAGAGTCTGTTAACTAGGCTGCTGGCTATTGCTGTGGCTTCTTTCTGTGATAAAAACACAGCAAAATGCCTTCATTGAATGCTGGGTTGTCTATTTTCACTATAGTAATGTGTGAGGGTGGATTGACTACATTGTGTCTAAAAAATTGAACTTTTTGGATCCAATTTCTTTTTTTTTTCATGTGAACTGACCTACTGGTAACTTCTAACAGTTTTAACAGTGTTGTCACTGTTTCATCAGGACTGTGTAACCCTCACAAATTGGATTTTAGGATGTAGCACAGCACTATTTCAAAGATCCCAATGAAAGTAACATATATGCAAGAAATCATCCGAGACAAGTAAGATGGCTGCTTCAAACTCTGAAAATTGGCAAATGCCAGACACTGGAGTTGGATTTTATTTTAATAGTTTGTTATAATTATTAACTTTAGTGGGTAAATTGCAATCTAATTTATTTTTTCCCCCATAATGCAGGGTCTGATTAATTACTGTCCAAAAAGGGGTAAAATTTACTTTTTTTTTATTAGAAAAGTACTATAACTTTTCCTATACACACATACACATACTCAAACAAGTCCATCTCTGATTAATCACTATCCAAAAAAGTGTCCGCTATATTTACTATTATTTGTTATTAAAAAAATGATGTAATTGTTTATATAGACAGACACAAAAAAATGCCAGTCTCTGATTAATTACTGTTCCAAAAAGTCAAAGTCAGCTTTCATTTTAAAAACTTTGTTTGAATTTTTAAATTTTGTAAAAGTTGTAATATAATTATCTTTGATTTTAAAACACAGTGTCTGATTAATTTTATGTACCAAAAAGGCTAAAATTTACTTTTATTTTTTATTAAAAAAAATATAACGTTTTATAGCCACATTCACCCACCCAAAAAAGCCAGTCTCTGATTAATTCCTGTCCAAAAAGTCTCCAATGTAGTATTATTTGCTATTAGAAAGTAACATAATTTTTTATTGATGCATACAAACACACAAAAAGTCAATCTCTGATTAATTACTGTCCCTAAAAGTACAAAACATAACTTTTCATTTTTATATTTTGTTTTAATTTTTTAATTTTGTGTAAATTGTAATATAATTTACTCCTATTTCCTATTCCAAAAAATAAAGTCAATAGTTCTATAGAATCACTGGCCTGGGAATGTTATATCTATGTGTTTTTGCTTAGCATCAATGCCAACAAGAACCAGACATGTTAGAACAGAACACTATCAAAGCATTTAATATTTAAAAAATTGCCATGTGGGGGTTTTCTGTAAACTAAGATGGCAGCCCATATTTTTGATAAATCTACAATTTTATAGACTCCTGAATAATGTTTACAAAAAAATGCCTGCTAGGAAATATCATATTTAATACTTACATTTTATTTTTTATTACTGTTATTTTAAAAAAAAAAAAAATTGTGGAAGAATTAATGACAATATTTACAATTTCTTTTCTTTTTTTTTTTGGATTAACTTATTAACAGAAAAAGAAAAAAAGAAATATAAATACAATATTCACAATTTATTCATACTTTCAATGTATAATCATATCATGACCATTAAACACTCCTTTCAGGAGGGCAATATTCCATATTTTGGAAATAGTCCACTGTGTAATATTGTATAACATAAAGGTTCCAAATGTTTAGTATTATAACAATTTCTAAAAAAAACTGCTGTCAAAAATACACGGACAAAAATGTTAAGAGTATTTCATCACTTCTTATGTTATAATATAAGTAAAAAAATTGAAATAAAATTAATGAAATTTATCATAATTTCTTCCTTTTCCTAATTTAACAATTGATTTATTAAATTTGTTTCAATTTAACAATTAACACATCTTCAGTAGATTATTGGCCCTCAAATTTATGCATTTATCAAAAATATAGGCTTCCATCTTGATTTACTTGAAACTCACAAGTATCAAAAAATTTTATCACTTATATTTAAGTTTTTAGTATTGATACATTAGATGACAGTGTAAAATTATATTAGACTTTTAACTGACTGGATACTTATAGTTGATAGATATACCATTAGATATTTTTTCTATAAGTTAAAATGTATACCCCTTATGTATATATCATATTTAGTGTGTATATATAATAATATATGTGTATATAAGTGACTAAAAATATGAAATATTCTTTTAAGTGAAATTTAACAATTTGACAGTTTCTATTTTTATTTTAAAAAAATCTTTTAAACAAAAGTATATTACAAACAACTTTCTTATCACCTAAATAAAGCTTGCAATTGTAATAAATAAAAACAATAGCAAGATTATTTAAAACATTCCCTCCACTCTTTAGCTATTTAAAATGTTAAAAAATGTTATTAAAAATTAAAAGAAACAAATCTTTACTTCTCCCTCTTATGAGTCTTATTTAAAACAAATTAAAGTTCTAAAAAAAGTTTTTAACTGTGATATGTAAAATTACTGAATATTTTTTATATTTTCCATCTATGAGTGTTCCATATGGATTATACTGGTATTACTTAATTATATACACTATGTTTCATGCAATTTTATTGAATTTAAAAAAATTAAATTTCAATTTTAAAATTTTATTCTAACTTGGAAAAGATCAAAAAGTAAATAATAAAACCAATAACAAACAGACAAATTAAATTTTTAACAATAGACCATTATTTATTACATTTTTAGATATAAAAAAACTTATAATAAAATAGGTAGAAATAGAGTATAAACAAGGCTTGAAAGTATAAAAAACTGATTTGGAATTGTTAAAAATGATTAAAATACTTTAAAAGAATAATTTTTAATATTATTAAAGGTAATATATACAATCAGTGAAAGGTAAAAATAAAATTTAATTGAAATAAGGATGTCCTTTATCATGTAGATTGAAGTAGAAAGATTATGAATAAATTGGAGATTTTGATAATTGGAATCTAAATAATATATAATACAATGGCTTTTTTATGGTTGATATGGAATTTTTTAAAAATAATGTAGAAAATACAAGTTCATTATTAGAAAAGTGTGGAGAGACAGGAAAAATAAAAAAATTAAATTCAATGAAAAATTATCTAAGGTTTTAGTATATGTAGTACTAAAGGATGGTAAATGGAAGATATTTTTCTTGAAATAGTAAAGAAGTTTAGGTACTTAGACATTTTATTAAATGGAAAAAAGAAATTTTATGAATAGTTGAAAAAAAAATGAAATTGATTAAAAATATATGTTTTTAGATTTAAAAAAAGTGTTATATGTAGATTTGGAAAGGAATGATGTACATACTTTAATAATATTTGCAGATTATGTGTTTTGTATTCTCCAGAACAGTTAGAAAATTTTTGATAGAATACAAAAGGCTATTCATAGTAAAATGAGATGAACCTTATTTATAATAGGAGGAATTAAAAATAAACTTAACTTGTTTGGAAAGTTACAATATATGAATAAAAATAAATTTATAAAAATAATATTTTGTTGTGTTGCACTTGGTGACCAAAATGTTATAATATGCTAAGTTAATAAGCAGATAATTTATTTCCATTTATTATAGAGAATGTGTCATAATTTCATATAAATAGCTTGCAGTTTTAGAAGAATAAAATTATATAACATAAAAGGATTAAATTATGCAAATACTATAATAAGATATTGAACTATATATATAATTTATATAGATATAGGTGATAGAGTATTGAACACTTAATTTTTTATACAAAATGTTGATGGAGGATCAGAATAAATTGTATGAAGAGTAGGTGAAATTTAAAAATTAAAAAAAAAACAACAACAAAGAAATAGAGATTTTATTATTTTCTGTTTATGTCTTTATAAAAAATGGGGTAAGAGATTAGAATACTAGAATTAACAAATGATATAGGAGAAAAATAAATAAATGAGGACTGTAAAAGTAATTTGATAATAAAGGTATTGAATATATTTATTGTGATCTGTAAAGGTTTTTGAAGAAAGGGTTGTTTAACATGCCACGGGATTTACAGGCATATGGCTTATGCTCAGAAACTTTTGAGTTTATTTAAGAAAAAGCCATTTTACATCACTTCAGAACATATATATATATATATATAAGTTTAAATTCAGTGAGGCCATAACAATATACCTTCAATTTTGAAAGCCACTTAAGCATAATTCAAGACATTTGTCTTAAAAACTAAGTTTTAAAATAAAGAGCATGTTTTAATAAATATATAAGATAATGTTTTGGAAATGAAAAACATATGCATTAAAATAAAATGGCATCTTTTATTTTTACTTATGTATAGTTGTGTTCAGTATGATTCTTGTTATTTTATTTTCAATAAAGAATTTGTGTTCTTAATTTTTAGTACTTTCATCTACTAAAGTAATAGTATTACATTTATCAGTTGCATATAAAAAAAAATTTAAGCTGGTGTAAACTTTTTTTTCAATTTTTAAACCAATTTTATTATATATATATTATAAATAATTTTATATTTCATATTTATTTTACTGGATTATTTGAAATATTTGGAAAATAGTTAATAATTTTTTTATGTATGTTAAAAAATTAATGTTTAAAATTTTATCCAGAAAAAGTAAGCATTGACTTAATTAATACTTAATTTCTTACTGAAAGAACTTTTTATATGTGTGCTATTATTTGCATTTTTAAAAAAAAAAAAATTAAAAAAATTAATAACAAATTTATTTAGTTTACAAAAAACAAAAAACAAAACATATAAACTACTCTGTTTGCTATATAAAAAAAATAAACAAAATAAGTTTTATAATTTTTTTAAATATAGAAAAAAATTATTAGTGAACAGATGTTAATGTACTGTAGGCTGATTTCCATCAAGAAAAAATGATCAAATTAATATTTTTATTAAGAATTAATATTATAACGTTATTTGAAAAACTTTATGGTTCATTCAATATATAAATAGAAGACCTCAGTTAAACTTCTGATAAGGCAAATAAAATATTTATAAATTAAATATTGACTGTCAATACTTTCTATGCTTTCTACAGTAATCTATAGATGAATAATGCTTTTTGAAGTTTTCAGTGACAAAAATTTTTAATCCTCTGTTAATCTGTCAACTATGGTCATATAATTTGAGTATTAACAACAAATTTTATTTTCATAAACATACTCCTGAAAATATACTTGACTTGATATTATTTTTTACAAATAATTATTTTTTATTTTAACTTAACACTTGTTCTTACATAAAATCTAGGTCAATTTATTTTTAAAATTTTAATAAATTATTAGTTAATAAGTAAAATTTTAAACTTCATCAAATTTATAAAACCATCACTTACTTTTGTTTAGTTATATTCAAGTTAAACCCATAAACATCACATGATCACCATCTCCTATACTAGCACATAATTGTTATCAAACAAGGCCAAACTCTCCATACAGTAGTCCCACCCTGTGCCAACCAGAGTAATCAATGGATGCACAAGCCTTCTGGCATCCATTGATTACTTTGTTTGGCACAGGGTGGCACTACTATAGGGAGAGTTTTGCTTTGTTTTATACTCAAGTTTTAATAAAAATCTTTGACATAAATAAAATTAAAAATTAAATTTTACTTTATTTGCCATAAATAATAATGAAACAAAACCAGAGATAAAAATATTTGGCAAATTGTAAAAACTTTAAATAAGAATAACAATTTTTTTAAAAAAAATCTTTAAAATAGCATAAATTCCCACATGGTTTTTTATTATAAAAAATGTTTGCTTAATAGATTTTTTCATGTGACTATTAGTAATCTGTTTAATTAATGTGTAGTCATACAAAGAATCTACTTTTAATATGTTCTATATGATTCCATTTATTATATTAAAAATATTATCCAGTTTATGTGTAGAAGAATAGAACATATTGCTATTAAAAAAATAACTGATATATGTTATATATTTTTTATTTTGGTAATCAATGCTTGCTATGGCTTTTTAATTAATAAACAATAAACCAATTACAAGTCACAAAATTCTTTACCTGAAGTGGGAACACATTATGTTTTTGTGACTAAACGTAGCTAGTTTTTAAAATGTACAGTCTCGAATAAAGGTAAGTTATTTAAAAAGCAATGTTAAAACTTATTATTAAATGACTCTAAAAATAATTTTGGAGTTATTCAAACAGCCAAACGATACTAACATATAATATAAAGTAAAATAGACTTCAAATAATGCAAACAACTAGTACTATATTTTTACTCATAAAATTCCATAAAGTTGTATAGTTAAAACCATTAAATATCACATGGTCACTATTTCTTTAATATCAACCCTAGCCAAAGAATAATTAATGATGATTATGGTTATTAAAAAAATCAAAGGTTTTAAAATATATAGATACTGAGTTGAATTCTTATCTGTATGAATATACACACAAATTAGCTTGGATTGAAAACATTATTTTGTTTTTAGTTTGGGTTGATAGCTTTATATTTAACCAAAATGATAGAAAGGTGGGTAGGTGAAGGAAAGCATTAGATCCAAAAATCCAGATTCACTGCTTCCAAATCCAAGGCTTTTGATTGATGAAAGCCATGCACTAAAAACTAATCTGGCAATATTGAATTGGAAAGCACTGGATAGGGATTACAAACTACAACTTTCTAGCGTCTATGGATTATTAGAGTTTTTGTGTGGAAATTTTTTTTTCTACTATTTTGAAATTTATGGTTACAGAAAAATGAATAAATAAAAATAATATATAATCTAAAACATTGCTGAACTCAAATAACATTACATCTCAAGCAATGGAAATTATTTTGATTACTTTTACATAAATTTTTTTAAAAAAAAAATTGACACTCTAACAGATAAATGCTTCTATGATTTATTTATTCATTTATGAAAATCACTCTTAGAATTTGCATTGCCTTGTTTACTTTAGTTTACACTTTTGTGATTATTTTGTATGAAATAAAATTATTGCTACTTATTGTATTTTATAAATAAGAAATAAGCTTTTTAATTTGAAATTATCTTCTCTTTTTGTATTCTTTACTTTTTCATTGTCTTTGAGTATTTTTTATTATAATTTTGACTTAGTGATAAGTTTTTAAAAGTTTAATCACTATTTTCTAATTTAACTGTTATTATAAATTTGACTTATTGTAGAATATAAACAAATATATGAAAGCATATTCTAATTAATATTTTTTTCTAAATAAAATTTTGGTCTAAAATAATGTAAGAAATATACCAACCTCTATTATTTTGATGTACTACTTTCCTACAGTTAATCATATGCTCGATATCATTTATCCTTTTTAGTATCTCTATAGTTTATCGTTTTAGATTTGGAGATCCATGAGTAAAAAAATTATTTTGATTATTTGAACATATGTTTTATTTTCAGTTAACTGCAGATAACTTTTGCGATTAGTGACTACACATCATAACAACTTTATTAGCATTTTGATCAAGAATTGTTGATATGTTTTTTAAAAAAAAATTAAATACTTATTCTACTGACATTACATATTATGACTAAAAAGATTTACAAGAATAGATTTGTTGTGTGTGGTTATTATTAGTTAAATAAAGTTTTTGTAAAAAAAAAACCTGCTTAAATCTACAATTAAAAAGTATTTAACCAGTTTTGGATTTAAAAAAATTGTATCACTCCTTTGAAGCTCTTCCTTGTGTATATTAAATTAATTGGTAGGGTGCAAACCATTTTAGATAAAGTTAGAGATGTTATTTAGTAATATTTAAATACAAGTATAATGTCTATTCTGAACTTAATGTAATTAGAAGGGATTTGAACTCAGATTTTCAAGCTCCCTGCATCTATCCACTCTATCTATGTAAAAAATATAAATGATCCCCAATATATATATATTGTGCTGAATCAGCATTCATCATTGGTTCGCATCATTATCTCCCTAACACTATATACAATGATTGCTTAGTCTGTATTAAGATAGCAAATCTTCAATCTTTAATAGATAGGCTTCAGCCATCCATATTATTGAAAATCTGATAATGGAGATAACGACTTTTTTACATATATGTGATCATGTGTATCAGTTGTATAACATGGAGTGAATAGATGTAGGAAGCTTGAAAATATATGTTCAAATTCCTTCTAATTAAATTTTATTTGGATAATTCAGGATGAATTTCACTGAAGCTTGAAGATTGGAATCAATAATAAATCGATTTTTTTAAAAAAAAGAATGGTAAAAATTTACCAATAAAGTAACTTAAACAAGCTTGACTTAAAAAAAAAATTCTAATATGTATTATCTCTATAAAGAAAATAAAGCATTGTTATTAAAAAATAACAAAAATATGTTGTATTAAAATATGTATTAACTCTTGATTATATGGATGGAGACCAGATTTGTAAATTAAAATTTTAATTAGATACTATTATTACATGTTCAATTTTTTCTCTCTATTGTTCACAATCTGTAATTAAAAATGGAAGCACATAAATTATTTATATCCAATTAATATTAATTTTTAACATTAATTAATTAGTCATAATAAGCTTTCAGTTTTCTTTAGTGCTTACTGTCGAATTGTTAATTTTTTAAAAATAAGGCAGTAACTTAATTATTTAAAATATATATATTTTAAATATTTTAACACCTTGGGAGTGTAAACCAATTTACATACCTTGTTAGTTTTATAAGTAGTAAGATATAAGAAGATATTAAGTTACGCACTGCCGTAGAATACAATATGATGTTGTGGTTGCTTTAAATGAGTTAAAGAATAGAATATTTCATTGCAGGTAAATAACTACTCCACCTAAGTTTAACTGTATATAAAACTGTTATTTTACCCAATCTGTTGTATGAAAGTGAGATTTGATCAACTTCATTTAAAGATGCTCTGTAAAATTTTAAAAATATAATAGCAAAATCTTCAAACCAACCAATGTTCTTCAACTTAATATAGAGTCCACTATAGTAAACCACAACTTTATTTAATTGGACAAAAATGAATGAACAATACAAGATTTCATAAAACGGTGTTTATGGTAAATTTGAGTATGGTTTTCATGGAGGAAGTAGACCCATCTATGTTATAAAAATTATCGCGATTAAATTCTAAAGCAGGGCAATATTGATTGTTGCTATTGGGAAATAAAGAATACACTGGAGAGCTTGTAAAATATCAAATAAACAGAAAAATGGACTAGCACATTCTATAAATAAACTTATTTGCGGTTTACAAATTAGTTTGTATAGTCATTGCAAAAGTAATTTCTAGAGCAGTTTTCCCTCTTTCTTTTATTTCTTTCCTTAGAGTTATAATAATCATAGCGGCTGCTATATGTATATTTATAAAGATCTGTTGTCGAGACCCAATAAAATAAAATATACCGCTTTATTTTATCCCCTCCCTCCACAAATGGACGTTATAAACACAAGCAGTGGTTTTTTTAAAACCTTGCCATAGGTAAATTCATAAACTAATTAATTGCTACTAGATCAATATTTTATTTTTTTTTTTATTTACTTTTCGTATCTAATCTATATGCAGCAGGATATGTCAAATTAGTGTTAAACAATTACTCCCTTCCCCGCTCCAAACTCATGCTAATGCAAGTATTTATTTGTCTCTCTACACATAATCGCGTATTTAGAATATATATATATATTAATCTGTTGCTATTACTTTTAAATATTTTTTTCCCAATTAAAAAGCAGATTAACAGAACATGCGCAAATAGTATGAATTCCAAAACCAAATACCATCCCAACGCGATAATATTCAAATATCTTACATTTTGCAAAGAAAAATATGTATAGTATTTCATAATATTAAAATAAGCTTTTTATTTAAAAAAATACACTTTCACTTTTTAATAGTATACTTTTGATAAGTTGAAAAAAAAAATACTCACTTAAAGAAGAAAACGGTGTTTTCACGTTTATCAACTGTATAAATTAGAGGTAAGAAATAAATAAGTACACCAAATTATATAATTACGTATAACAAATTGGGCATAAGACATTAAATTTTACAACAAAAAAAAAAACTCTTAAATTAAACTGCAGTTTTAAACTCACAATAGAAAATTAATTAAAGTGTTAATTAATACTTAATGTCTTACAATCGAAACGTACTAAAAATTAGTTTGAAAAAGATTGCGCTTTTAAATCAAGTTATTTTTTAAGTGTATTTAAGTCATAATTTAAAATGTATGATTAATTTGTATAAAATCGTATTTGTAAATAATCTACCATGTTGATTTTATTAAGAATAACTTAATGGTTCACATACTTTCTAGATTAATTATTGATGAAATAAAATTTCTCAGGTGGCATTTATGATGGAAAATTACTAGAATAATTATGACTATTATACTGCAGCCGACTAATCCTGTCATCCAATTTGAATAGATTTTAGAGTTTTAAATTATAACTGTAAATAATAGGTTTAATGGATTAAAACTACTAACAAATAATTTCAAGTAATTAGTATAATAATGTGAGTGTAAACATATTTCATATTCATCTGTATACAGTTACGTGTTAATATTAATATAATGCTAAACTTTAGCCAGAGCATTTCTGACATTGCCCGATAGCGGCGGTCAATCAAACTAATTAGTGTTTAAACAGGCAAAGCTCTTTATACAGTAGTGCCACTCAGAGTAATCAATGATGATCATGTGATAATTAGTGTTTATTTAGTGTTATAGAGTCTAAATTACTAGCAGACAGAAAAATGATCCTATTTATTAATAATTTAGATTTTTCTATACAAAATAAACTGCTGGTTAATTGCATGCCTCAGGTTGTCTTAATACTTGTTGATAATAAATACCAGTTAACTTTATGTGTTGATTTAAAGTTCCTGCTGCCTTGTAGAATATGGTGTTGATTCATCAAAGTTCAGGTATTGTTTCAGTTGCAAACAGTTTTTTCTGTCTCCCTCTTTACCTTTTTCAGTCAAAATATAATATAGGACACACTTGCCATAAACCTCTCATGCCATTGGATATCTTTTTATAATAACTGTTACAGTGGGATTATGCATTTGTGCAACATGTTCAACATTTAACAGTATTTCAGACTCCTATTTTCTTTTTTGTAACTCAAGCTATTAAGAAAGCAGTTGATGGAGACAGGCTTAGTATGCTGGTAGTCTTTAGTTATGGTCTTACAGTTATTAATGAGACAATTTGAAACTAGATTTCAGTGAGATGATAATTTAAGCTGGCAAATTATTGTGTGTTTAAACAGCCTTATGTGGAAGGGCCTAGAAAATGAGGCCTTAAAGTGGCCTGTCTCACACAGCATGTGTGGTGTAATTAATAAAAATAGTAATAATAACAACAATAACAGTAATGACGATGATGATGATTATAATAATAATAAAAGTAATAGTGATAAAGTAAGAGACAATGGTAGTGCTTAAGATAAACATTATAAATCATAGATACATGAAATGTGCCAATATTACTTGATACAAAGTCAAAGACTGCACTGGTGGGTAAAAAGCTGTCAAATTTTTAGATTGATATGGATACTCTTAGTAAACTCAGACTCCTAAAGGAAAGAAGTTTAATAAAAAAAATGAATGGATGCAAGTTTTTTTGAGAATGTATGTCAGTCATGGAAAGGAGAATGCATGGTGTTAGATTGTAAAGTCTAATTTAATATCTTTTATTGAGGAATTCTTCAATGTGTAAGATAATGATGTTAAAACTCATGTTACACAGTGGAACAATGCTCATTTTATCAGTGACTAATCCAAACTTAGATTCAAAGAATTTAGAAAAAGAAAGTATTACTCTTTGTTTGATAGCATTACTGCAGCAATTTCATTAAGAGATTAATTTTTTTTTTTGATAATGCTTTGGTTGGTATAGATAGTAGACTTTGGTCAAAAGATATTGGAAATAATGGTATTGGTGCTGTAAATTCAAATGCTTTGTTATTATGGCATATTTGTATAACACATGGATTTATTATCACAAACTTTTTCTTTATGCAGAAAAATCACTATAAAAGAAAATGGATGCATCCACACTCAGAATAATGGCATTTGATAGATTGCATTATAGTTAGAAATCAGACTACAAGAGAAGTTTACATTGTGCAAACACAAGCAAAGATTGTTAGATATATTGATGATTAGTATACTCTAAGATTAAAGTGTAGTTACATTTAAAAATTTTATTCACAAGAAAAGTAGTATTTCTTTTTTTAGAAGAATCTACTACTTATAATAAATTTCAACAGTTATTAAACCCTAAAATTGTAAAATATATATTATAAACACAAGGAATCTATTTTTGGTTTCACTAAAAAAAATCTTGACTGGTTTTCGATCATGATCTTATTATTAGTGATTAATTATAAATAAACATGTGGCATTTTTGGCTCAGCAGAATAGTATATTAAATGTGGAATTTCTTAAAAATATATAAAGATCAGAAGGCTGAAGTTCAACATCCGACAAGAAGGATTAAAATAATTGGTGGATTAAAACTGAAAATAGGATATATTCTAGATCTTTTTTGCTGCATGACCCTGGAAAATAATATCATAACCCTATTAAATTAAAAAATGGCACTCTCTTATATGATGAGAATGATATTGTGAAAACATGGAAGGAGTATTTTGATCATCATTTGAATGAACTTTCAAGAAATGAGATGGCAACTTTTAATAATATATCCATTTTATCTAATTTAGATTTGGATAAAGATATCCAGCTTAATGAAATGAAAACAGCTAATCTTAAAAATAGGAAGACTGCACGTTATAATCAAACACCCAGAGAAATGTTCAAATATGATAGTGCTTCAAAAATGTAAGATTTTTTTTAAAAATATCTGCACTTATGATGCTGTGCTACCGGGTCTTAATAATGCTTTTATTGTTCCAATTTTTAAAAACAAAGATAATATAGACAAAATTGCCATAATTATTATGAAATATCACTTATCAATCAATACAGCAATGGTTCTTTCAAAAATTTTGTTATAGATTATTTTCATTTATAGATGAATGGCTACCAGAGATTTAGTATGTTTTTAGAAAATCAAAGAGCAGTATAGAGATGGTTTTTGTTGCCAGGACAATACAAAAAATATCTAGAACAAAGGAATAATTTATATATTGCTTTTATTAATGTAATCAATACATTTCACCAAAATTCATTTATATTATACAGTTTTTACATAATGGATTGAAAAGAAGTCTTATTACTACAAAATAGAAAATTTTAAGACATTTAAAATAAAAACTGATGTTTAAAAAAGATGTGTATTTGCTCTAATATTATTTTCAATTTTTATGACAGAAATCTTTGAATCTTTGAAATTGTTTATAAGTGGCTTAATCAAACTGGGATAATGTAGATACAGGTTTGAAGGTGGGTCTTTAATTTGAATCGATTAAAAATAAAAACAAGAACATTTTTTTTTTAATTCTGGATTTACAAAATGCTGGTGATCTAGATCAAAAGACGATTTACAGAGTATTGTTAATGTTTTTAAAGCGATATACAAAGATTTAATTTTAATTAATGTTTAAAAAATTTAATTTCGTTATGAACGAACTCCTGCTCAAAATTCTGAGCAACTTTATGCTTGGATGTTTATCAGTGTGAAAATGTAAATCAGTTTAAATACTTTGATATAAAACTTAAATAAAAAACTGGACTTTGATATTAAGGTAAAACACAGGTTCCAATGTGCAGCTACTGCTTTTAACAAATTAAAGGATAGCTATTTCATCACAGGGAAATACCTACTGCAACTAAGTTATCTGTCCAGAGAGCTGTTATTTTATATAATATTACTGTATGGAAGGTAAACATGCCTCAATACCATGTAAAGTAATTAGAAAAGTTTTCATTTAATGATCTATTCTTCAGATTTCTAAATGTGAAGTACTATTAAGTCCATTACTGTAAAATTTCATCTCCTTTGAATTGGACATATAAAAGAAATGAACAATAAAAGATTTCCTAAAAAGAAGTTTTATAATAAACATAACATGATCTTCATGGAAGAGTAGATTATCTCAAAGTTAATCTAAAGATGTGAATCAGCCAGTGTGGTGAGTTTACTGCTTTTTAGCCTCTGAGTTTAAGATTAAAAAAAACACCATAGTCTTTATTTTCAGTTGTCTGATAGCTCTTACCTAAAATATCAGTTGCATTTTCTTGAAAGCAGAATGAAGGTTTTGTTAAAATGGGCTTTTTTAATAAATATTCATAACCATGGCAGACAAAACTAAATCATGGCTTTTATTCTCAGGAGGCTACAATATCACCAGTCAAGACAGTAATTGCTTATTGAAGGAAGAGATACCAAGAATCTCCTGATTATAGATCCAGATAGTTATTTAATGAAGTCTTTTTTAAAGTCTTTTTTTAATTTAGGTACTTACAATTGCAGATCTATTTAGAAGCTTGCAAGAATGGGGAAAAAACTGTCTGATATTAAATGGGATATTAATAAACTTTGTAAAATTAAATGAAAAGATAAAAAGATGGTTTCAAAAGTGGATATACTGTACTACAAAGGCATAAACATTGGAAGCACCCAAATAGCAACATTGTGGAGATTGATGATGCAGCAAATACAGTGGCAAGATTAGTGATTTAAATTAATAGTAGTTATAAAATGCAGATAATTCAGATTTATGCTCCAACAGTTTTTCATTGTGATGAAAAAATAATGAGTTTTAAATGAATGTACAAAAGACTTTTCATCAGTCCAAACAACATTTTAAAAATTGTCATGAGAGATTTTAATGCTAGATATATGTTGGAAAATTTAGTTATGGTGATAGAAATGAAAGAGGACATTCACTTGTGGAGTGTGCAGGCAAAAAAAAATATGAATTCTTTTTTTGAAAAAAAAATCTAACTGGAAATGGACATAGAAGTATCCAAATAAAGTCGCAGTAGAATTGGATTATATTTTGATTAAAATAAAAAATATATGTCAAGATCATAATGTTGTTATAAATTCAACCCAAGAATTAATCATTGATTACTGAGATGTAAGATACTATTGCAAAACTAGAGAGACAAAAATTATTAAAAAAAATAATATCTACAGTTGATATTCCTAATCTTCAAAAATATTCCAAGGAATTTAAATTAAAACTTGAAAATCATCTTCAACTATTAGTGGATTTTGAATATTGTTCAGATCTGAATGAAATCAATTGGAAGGTAACTGATGCATTAAAAAAAAATTGCAACAAAGATAGGTAATATGAAAAAGCAATAACTGAGCAGTAAATTTTTTATGGAGATAAGATCATTTATGAAGAAAAGATTAAATATAAAAATATATAAAAATGATTCATTAAGCCTTGAATATCTAGAATTTTTTAAAATGACATGAAAAGGAGGTAATTACAATACAAGAAAATATAATTGTGAATTAGCAAGGAAATCTATAGAGGAGAATCAACGTCTTAAAAGCATAAAATACCATCTTGGTAATTGTAGGAAACTCATTTCTGTAATAAGAAAAAAAGATGAAACTATTATGACACCATGAAATGTGTAGAAAAGATTTATCAAGAATTATATAGCAATTGAGAATGCAAAAAATTATCCCCTACAACTACTATATTTTTTAAATCCCTTAGGATTTTATATGCAATTAAATCTATGAAGAAAGGAAAAGCTCTAGATAAGATAAAATTATTATCATTATCTTAAAAAAAGCAGATGGGGAATAGAAAAATTGCTAGAAAAGATATATACCAAATGTTTAAATGGTAAAAATATATCAAATAATTGGAAAAATAAATAAATATTAATATTTAAAAAGGGGATAAAGAAAATATTAGGAATTATAGATCTATCAGTTTTTTTATCCATTCTACATACATTTTTTTTACCAGGATAATTACAACCCATTTACAGTGAACTTTGTGTTTTAATCAACTAAAATAATAATCTGGATATTTTAGTACAGGGGATCATATTCAAGTATTGAGAGAAGTTATAGAAAAAAACAATGAATATGGATTGCCATTATGCTTTGGATTTGTAGATTATAAAAAATTAATTCTATAAACATTTCTTCACTGATTAAAGTATTGGATCACCAATATATAGACCCAGGACATTGTCATATTCTGAAGAATATCTATAAAAATGCAACACCCTGATTAAATTATATAATGATAATATGAAGACTAACATTGAGAAAGAAGTTGGTCAGAGTGACTCTATATCTCCAAAACATTTTTCCAGCAGTTTTGTAAGAAGTATTTCATGACTTAAAATGGGAAGCTAAGAGAGTAAAAGTAAATGGGGATTATTTAAATCTAAATTTTGTAGATGATGCAATTATTTTTTTCAAATGGTATGTCAGAGCTTCAGTTATCAGATAAAAGTAAAAATATAAGATCAAAAATAAATGTTAAAATTACAAAAGTAATGTTTGTTGGATTTTTTTAAAAGAAACAAATAAATATCGATGATGATAAGTTAGAAGTTAACATCTATAAATATTTTGATCAAATTATTAATGAAGATGGAAACGTAATCGATGTAATTAATCTTAAAATTAAATTTGAATTCAAACCGAAATCATAGGCATGGCAAATAAATAAATTACCACTACTCCCCTGAGGCTTCTTTTCTGTAAATATATACGCCCTTTTTTTAAAAAAAAAAAAGTGACAACAAATAAAAAAAATATATTATTAGTGATTAAAGATTATTGCATGGCTACAATAAATATATTAAATAACCTCAATATGACCACATATTCTTTTAAATTCATATAAATAAAGATACAATAAATAACAAATGCCCCCCAAGATGCATTTCATCAGTTGGTCCAGGTTACTATCTCTCATATATATCTTTATTATATGAAAAATATTTATCTATATTAAATAATTACATTTTGAAATACAAGTGTCAAATTAACTCAACCCACATCTTTGATATTCTTCACTTTAGATAAATATAGTAATGACTATTATTAATCATTTACTAAACTAGAGATTATCTCTAGCACAGATATAAACTTTAAAATTTAATCAAATGAGGTATATTAATCTTTAACTGAGTTTTAAAGTTTATATGAGAGATAATCTCTAGGTTAGTAAATAATTAATAATAGTCATTACTATATTTATCTAAAGTGGATGACGTCAAAGATGTCAGTTGAGTTAATTTGACACTTGTTATTCAAAGTGTAATTATTTAATGGCTACAATACCAGATTTTTGACAGAATCTTAATTTACATATATTAAACATTTTCATGGACTTAATATATGGCTTCCATGTTTATCATAGTTGAAGATTTTATTTTATTTAATTAACGGAAAAGTTTCAATTATAATTTTATTATGTGTCACAAATAAATTATAATATTTAGCATATACAGAAATATTTTTGATTACATATATTGTAATTTTTATCAATTGAACTTATGTCACTGAGAAACAGATATTGCCTAATTTTCTGTGAGCTATGTATTTCAATATTAGCATATTGTCTAGTTATTATAGTGTTTTACATTGTTTATAAAAATTGACTTTAATTTTTATTTTTTATATGGTGTCTTTTCTTATGTAATATTCCTGCATCAAAATATTATATAAGAAAAGACACCATATAAAAAAATAATTAAAAATAAATTTTATAAATCAAATTAAAGATTTTATAATAAATAGATAATCTACTAATACTAAAATACATAGCTCCTAGAAAATCCTGTGACATCTATTATTTGTCTAAATGATTATAATCTATATAATTAAAAATAATTTCATATAAATTATATATTGATTTCTTCTGTTACTATTTAAAAGAATTATAAATAATATAATTTAAAATGATTACTTATTAATAAATATACATTCATTCATATCTGCATAAAACTGTACTTACAATATAAAATTTCAAGAAACAAAAAAAAATAAACAGCAATTCAAAAATGAGTATGGGAAATTCTAACTCCAAGTAAAAAAAAAGGAGAGAAAGAAAAAAAGTTGCTCTAAAAATGAGTTTTGTGATAGCTATGCAAATTAATTTGAGGATCACAAATACATCCACATATTTAGCAATGTTTTTTTTTTAATTATTGAACTCTCCAGTATATTTTATGTTCTACCATATTTTTCCAATAGAAACAATTGCCATTGCATATTTTAAGAATGTTTTTGAAATAATCCTTATAACTGAGATCATAAAAGCATGCTCAAGTTCACATAATACACCCTTTTAGGAGATCTTGCATTGTTCATTTGTTTCAAATGTCCAATCCAATGAAGCTGTCATCATGTCATATACAACAAATTGAAGAACATATTGATATTTTTAAATGAAACTTCTCTAATGTCTTTGTATTGTCCAATAGAGTATCCACATCTCATTTTCATATAATAAATTATATAAAATAATATCAGTTTTCATTTCAAATGCTTCAGATTTTCCACTTGTTGTAAAAACACTTCCTCTCATTTCCTCCAAATAAATTTTGGTGGATAACTAATTTCAAATAATCCATAGAACTGACCTATTAACTAAATCAAATATCTTGACCAAATCAGTAAAAGTTAAGTGTCAATCTCTTTTTGTTCCCAACACTTTTCTTGTATTTTCTTGGCAATAAAAAACTTCCTGATTTTCTAAAACCATGTTTCATCTCTGGTAATCATTTATTTATGAAAAAAAAAAAAACAATCTATTCAACAAAATTTTTGAAAGTATTTTTTCTGTAGTGATCATAAGGATATTCCATGGTAATTACTACAATCTTACCTACCCATTTTGTTTTTAACATTTGGATCTATGAAGATATTCTTAAGATTGAGTGAATCAACTTTATGGTTCATATATTATTAAACAAAATTTAATGTTTTTGAAGCAAACATATAACTACCATCAGCATTTTATCATGAATTGCAGCCTTTATATTTTTAAGATTACAAAAAGCAGTGCTGACCTCATTAATCTGGATATAATTGTCCAAATCTAAATGAATAAATAAAATGGATATATATGACTAAAAATTGTCATCTCAATTCTTGTATCATTTATTATTTAAAAGATAATCAAAATACTCCTTCTACCTATTCAAAATATCATTGCCATTATGTAAGCGAGCATCACACTTTTTTATGAGCATATATTACTTTCAATGCATTGAAAAAAATATCTAGAATGACAATGATCACCAAGTGTTTGTGTCTTTTTTTTTGCAGTTTTAATTCCACAATCATTGTTAACCTTCATATGTTGAACTTCTAACTTCAAATGTCTATATTTAGTGTATAATTCCATATATAATTTTTTATTCTGTCAAATAGAAAGTGCCATGTTTTCTTTTAATCAAATTATTAATAATAAGATCATTATCAGTAATATGCAGTCCTGAAGATCAAAATTAGTAATTTTATTGTTTAATTGCAATTGGAATTAAATATGTATAATGGATACTTCTAAAGAAAAAATATCACTTTTCTTGCCAACCTGATTAAAGTAAGATCTACTTTCTAATAGATTTTTCATTTACAATTTGTAATGTACTAATCTTTTATCTATCCAGAAATTTTGCTTTTGTAAGTGTTTACATAATATAAACTTCTATTATGACTTCTAATTATAGTATAATACACACACCCATGCTTCTTTATAGTGGTTTTTATACCTAAACAAATTGTTTGTATGCAGAAATTCAATAGTAATAGAATATTTGGATTTACAACATCAATATCATTATTTTCAATGACTTTTGGCCAAAAACTACTATTGTACCAACACGTATTAAAGTCTCCAATAAGAAAAAATAACCTTTTAATGGTATTTCTGTAATAATGTTATCCAACAAGGAATAAAACCTTTGGCTATATTCTCCAAATCTAAGGTTGAAGCATAATTTGTGCAAGATAAATTTTAACACCACTAGCTTCATATTGGTACAAGAAATTCCAATAATAGAAGGTACTAAAATGAAACTTTTATGGAAAGTCCAATACCATGCATTCTTCTTTCACTGAATGAGCTGACTTTTTTTAAAAACATGTATCCATCCTTTTGTTCCATTAACTCATTTAAAATCCAACATCCTCTCATTCTTATTTTAAAAA